>VMDO01009259.1:0-62208 GCA_007922755.1 Pedetes capensis | reverse complement strand
TGGGAATACCAGGTGCTGTAGGCTTGGGAGAAGGACCTGGCAACCCACTCCCAAAATACAACCAGCCATTGAAAACTCTATGAATAGCGGAGAAGCACTGACAATAGTGTTTCACCTGTTGTACATAGGGTCGCTATGAGTCAGATATCGACTCAACAGCACCTAGCAACAACAATAGGCCAATGGTTTCATCCTCCACTATGACAATGCTCTGTGTCACACCTCACTTCTGGTGTGGTGATTTCTATCATATAAAAACATTACGGTGTGTTCTCATCCTATTCACTGGATCTGGCAGCCTGTGACTTCTAACTCTACCCCACCGTCAAAATGACTATGAAAAGTAACTGTCTGAATTAATTCAGGACATGGAGGCAGCCACGACAGCATAGGTAAAGACACTCATGAAAGAGGACCCCAGAACTGCTTCAGAACGTGCAAGAACAATGGGTTAAGTGTGTTCAAGGCCGGGGAAGTGTTTTGAAGGGATTCATGGCAATGTGTCTTTTACCGTAATAACTTTTTCTTAAAATTTAAACATCATCATTTTTGATTCTATTCTCTGTTGCTCCATCTCTCTCCCCTTTCGCCAAGGCTCACCCTCTTATTCTGTCACACCCCACACAAACTCAGAAACTGCAGATAAGAGGTTTCCATTTAGGTTTTGCTATTACAAGGCTGTCTACTTTGTAACTCTGAATTTTTAGTCTTAAAAATGGTATTATCTCATTGATGTTTTGATACATTTTTCTTGGTCCCATGGACCAAGATGTGTGCAAGTATAATACAAATAGACAAATTAATGGCATATTTCTTTATAAGTCAGAGTAATAGTGAAAAACTATTTTAATGGATGGAATCCATTATCATTTAAATCCATAAACTTAAGTCTTTGGGAAAAATAATGAATCCGATTGTTGTTGTTGTTGGGTACTGTTGACTAAGTGTCCGACGCATCGCAACCCTATGTCCAACCCATGGAACACTATTGTCAGTGCTTCCCTGCTATTCACAGGGTTTTCAATGGTTGATTGTTTTTTGGGAGTGAGCTGCTGGATGCTTCTCCCCAGCCTAGAGCACCTGGTGTTCCCAAGGGGTCTCCCATTCAGTTACTAACCAGACCCAACCCTGCTTAGCTTCTGAGATCTGACGGGATCAGATCCCAAAGTGGTACGGCTGCAAGGTAATGAATCAGATGGTCTCTTCCTGACACTACTACATTTTCCTGCCTTTCAAAGCCTCTTCTAACATTACCAGAATCTTCTGATAAAAGAAGAATTGAATTAGCTTTATCATTGAAACTTTTATAGTAACTTTTCTCATCATATCTATTGCAAGGGCCTTGTCGAGTTTGAAGGGCTTTGGAAGGGTGACTTCCTCTAGATTTTTTTACTGGTGTTACTGGGCTTCTAGCTGTCTGATTTGCACCCATATTTAGATATCACCAGTGATGCGAATAATGAGGGTTGGTATAGATGTGTTTGAGAAAAATGTGAGAAAGATATATTTCTTTCTGCTGACCCTGGCTCTATTTCTCTGCCTCCCCTTTTATGTTCAGATCTTTGGTGTGCGGTGCAGGTTACCTGGCTTAATGGAGATTGGCTTTTTGGAGGGTAGGGGGATTGGCTTTGAGTGACTTTCTTCCTCTTCCTGGAGGCTATCCCTGATGGTGGCTCATCACTCTCCCCTTCGTATGCACAAGAGAGCTGAGCACTTTTAGCTGAAGAAAGCCCATCAAGTATATTTACATAAACCCTTTTCTGTCATCCCGTCTCCCAGACCTGGAATCTTCTGTGTGGTGTTTGCTTTGCTGTCCTGAACTCTGTTGTGCTCAAATTCGAGGTCTCCAAAGACCACCAGGGAATCCGAAGTCGCATGCAATAACAAAGAGCCTTTATTAAAGCTCGAGCGAGCTCGAGGGTACCGCACCTCACTGGTGCAGCGGTTCAGTGCTGGGACCTCAACTTGTTGCATGGTGAAGGCTTATATTATGGGTTACCAGCAGGGAAGGAGGGGGTGGAGAAGGAGAAAGTCAGATAAGGTGAGGCTTTAAGGTGGGGCTTTGAGTTGCTAAAGCAGGCCATTTGTATTATCCTGAGGCCTGGGAGTTCCGGGAAGTTACTGCCCATATCTACAGCCCTTTGTTCTGGCCCAGAGCATTCTGATCTAGTGATCTTTTAAAGGAATTTGTGGAGTGGTGCCTGCAAGACAGAAACCTAAGATAAGGGGGTCATTCGGGCCAACTCCGGGCTCTTGGTCAGCCTGGGCATCTCAAACTCCTGCACACACTACGCAGAAGGCCGCTCGCTTGCCTCTGCGTTGTTCTGGGTCCTCAGGGCCTGTGTGTAGGGCAAGTGACATAATTTGGAAGACGTAGTGAAAAATAGAACTGCAGAGCTCCTTGTTAAAAAATTACTACACAATCTCAAGTTGGTGACAGCAGAGCACTGGAGCGAGAGTGTGGCCTTGCCTCACTGCCTGGGTCACAGCCTGCTAGGCATCCAGCTCTTCCTACATGTCACCCAGAGTGGCCCCGGGCATTCTCCATGGGTGATGGTTTGTTTCTTTGCTATTTTTAGCTTGCAAACGGAGTATGATCCTTCCCCCTGTCTCAATGCTTTGAAAACACACCACTGCCTTCTCACTTCTGTTGTTGCCATTGAGAAGTCTGCCACTGAGCTCACTGCTGCTGCTTTCAAAGGGATCTTTTTTCCCTGATCGATTTTTGGCTTCGACAGCTTTCTCTTACAGTGTGTCCAGATTTTTGTAGCTTTGAACTAGCGACGCTTCCTGAATCTGATTTCTGTCCTGTTCCTGAGAACTCTCAGCCACTATCTCTTAAAATATCCTGTCTTGTCCCGTTCTTTCTTTCTGGAGCTCCTAGGTAACGCACTGCAGCTTCTCATTTCATCTTCTACGTCTGTAAGTTATCTTTCATTTAAGCAACCTCTTTTTCTTTTTGTGCCGAGAGCTACATCATCTCCTTCCACGCTGTACCCTGGATCACCAATTCTCTTTCTTGTGGTTTAACCTGACCTATTTGCTAAGTTTTTATTTTCAATGATACGTGTTTCACTTCTAGAAGTTATATCTGATCCCTTTTCAAATATGCCTTGTTTTTAAAAATAGAGTTGGATTCTCTTCTCAGGATTTCGTTTTCCCCTTTTACATTTTAATTGTTTACCCCACAACACACACCTCTTTCTGATAATTGCGTTATCTGATGCTCCTGGGTTTCTGCTTGTTGTATCTGTTGACACTTTTTTGGGGGAGTGTTGGGGCTTGAACCCAGGGCCTTGTGCACAGTAGGCAAGCATCTATCATTGAGCTACATCCTCAGCCCTTGCATCTGTTGATTCTTGTTCATAGTGAACTCTCATGTCTCCTAAAGTATTTTGTGGTTTTTCGTTGGGAGCTTATATTTCAAAGAATGTTCATCATAGAAATCTTGGTTGAGAACAGGTTCTGCGAGGAAGATTTTCATCTGCTCACAAGTGACCTTTGATAGGATGAGATTGAGATCCTCTGTGTTCATTAAGGCCACATTTATTATTTGTTAAGAATTATTTCCCGTGACATACCTAAGTGTTTTGTGGATAGAGGTTTTCCGGATTATCTTCTGCAGTACTGTCACAAATGGTAGTTCCTGTCATTTTGAAGTTCTGAGCACAAGAAAAGGTTTCGTACTACTAATGCATATTTTGAGATCTCCCTAGATGTTAGAAACATCTTAAGAAGTAGGCCAGGAGCCCTGTCCAAACTCCTGGTAAGTATACTATATTAATCAGGAAATACAGCTTATGTTTGCATGGATCTTTTATTTAAATGACTTTGGTTTTGTTCTACAAAGAAAACAGATAATGTATTCTTTACCAGAAATGGCTGGAGCACACAGTGGTTGGGTTTATTTAGCACCAACGTGTGAGAAGTTCCAAAGCAGTCAGGAATGTGTGGATGGTGACAGTGTTGCTCAGCAATGACAAGAGAACAGGAGGAGGGGACGTTCCAGTTCCCTCTGCCGTGCATACTCTCTGGCTGCAGTAATCCCGGAATTTCTCCTGTCTGCTCCTTTCTCTTGTTGTTGCGTTTCCTGCCCCTTAAAAATCTGCTTCCCGGAATGAGAACACTGTCACTAGAAGGAGCGCCAGGGATGGGAAGTCCTAGGCTGCAGGACGCTTCACCGCTGAGTCGCAGAGGAGGCAGCTGGCGGCCACCTCCTGCCTCACCCTGAGGGACGGAGCCACTCAGGAAAGGAGCCTCTGAGCGGAGACTCTGGGTGCTTCCTGTTTCCCCAGGGACTACGAGGCCTCACTGTATGGAATGCTCCTGGGGGCCAGACTGAGAGCAGGAAGCACGTGGACAGGAAGGGAAGTTGCTCATTCACAGGGGCGCTGTTTACTCCTCCCTTGCTAGAGAGTGAAGTGAGGTCTGGGGGTGTGGGGATAGGTAGACGGGAAACTTCCAATCTGGCTGAACATGTGTTCTGAACTTTTTTTTTGGATTAAAAATCTCACTTACTCTGAACACAAAGCACTCAGTAATGCTAAGTGTTGTTGTTATTATTCTTTGAATGTTGTTGTTGTTGTTAGATGCCGTGCAGTCGAGTCTGACTCATAGCAACCCTCATAGGGTTTTCAATGGCTGACTGTTTCGGGATTGCCTTGGGAGTGGGTTGCCATGTCCTTTTCCCATTTTGCGGTGCTGGGAATCTAATTCGGGACCTCAGAGACTGCAAAGCAGCACTGTACCAACTGAGCTAAATCCCCGCCCCCTGTTGTTGTTGTTAGGTGCTGTCAAGTCAGGTCCGACTCATAGCAACCCTATGTACAACAGAAAGAAACTCTCCCCAACACTGTGCCATGCCTGGCACTATGTCAGTGCTCCTCTGCTATTCATAGGGATTTCAATGGCTGATTGTTTTTGGGATTGTTTGGGGACTGGGCTGCCAGGTCCTTCTCCCATTTTTGTGGTACTGGAGATGGAATCCAGGGCCTCAGAATGCACAGAGCAAGCCCTCTTCCAACTGAGCTACATCCCAGCCCATTCTTAGAATAAACTTTTAGAAAAAGCACAGTACAGTGGCATGAGGCTGCTGAGTGCGTTTGGTCATTCATTTTTTTCCTTTCATACAGCATTCATCCAGCATTGTGCTGTGGGGCTACAAAGATAAATTACAAATAATTCTCCCCTGTGGAAACATCATGCTTTGTGGAGTGGGCATGACATATACAGAAAAGGAAGTGCTAAGAGGGGCACAATTAACCTGCAAGTGATCCAATTAAAAATTAAATATTTCCATGAATTTTCATTGCAGTAAAATATACATAACATGAAATTTACAGGCTTAACAAAATGTAGACAGAGTTCAGTGGCCGTCTGTACATCTGGACTGCTGTACAGCCATCACCTCCACCCATCTTGAGAACTTTCTCGTCTTTCCAAACTGAAACGCTGTCTCTATTAATCCCTAACTGCCCGGCTCACCTCCTCCCAGGCCCCGGCAGCCTCTCTTCTGGTTTCTCTGAGTTTGGCTACTCTGGGAGCCTCGTAAGTGGATTCATAAAGTATTTGTCCTTGTGTATCTGGCTCATTCATAGCTTCTCATTTGCCAGAAAGAAATACGCTTTATTGAAATGAGGACTCCCAGCCGGGTCCCTGAGAGATCGGCCACTTGGCTTGGTCTGGGAAGCGCTGGTCCACTGTTCTTGGCCCTCAGCTCTTCGGCAGCAGAACCATCTTGGTGTCTGGCTTTGGAGGCTCCACCACCAGGCCACGATATTAGCCATGGGCCTCAGGACTATGTTCATGGTGCGGCTTCCTGAACCCCTCTGCCGTCTCCCTGCTGGGTGGTAGTGATGAGGTGATCAGCTCGCAGGCGGGCCAACCTCTGGCCCTCCTCAGGCTTCTCTTGGCTCTTCCTGCAGGCCAGGTGCTGCCAGAAACCCAGGCCGCAGGCCGCAGGCCGCACCCCGCCAGAGGTGTTCTGAGTTGGGCTCGCTAAAACCCTTCCTCTGTAGCTTACCTGGGCTCTCATCAAATGGCCAGCAGATCATAGATGGCTCTCAGCCACCTGCTGAGTTTGAGATCTGTCCTGTGCTGGGGCCAAAACTCCATGGCCGTGATTCCCAGGTCCGGGAAAGGCCTGCAGTTCTGAGGAGGGCGCAGGCGCTATGAAGCCAGAGCATGGCCTGCTGAATAGGAGTTGCCTCTGGGCCCCGCCTGGAGGAGCCCAGTGTCTTGGGTTCACCTCCCATCCCATCAGGGGGGCTGTATGCTCATGGCTGTACAGGGCCTAGAGGAGAGTCTTGGGCCACATGTGAACATCTACGAATGGTTGTCAGGGTTTCCAGTGTGTCAGTGTCTTTGGATAAAATAATCAACAAACAAAATCATGTTGTTAGTGACCAGAAAATGTTGCCACTAACGAAGGTGCTCATTCTACTTAATCAAGAAATATCCCTGATGATTCTACTTCTATCTTCTTCTTCTTTTTTTCTCTAGGCAAATTCATTGTTTTATCTTAAAGAAACATTCCTGACTCCATCATTAATTCATTGTTTTATCTTAAAGAAACATTCCTGACTCCACTTCTTCCATGGGAAGTAAGTGTCATAGGGTCCATGGATGATCCAATGAAGTAGCTACAGTGGAAGGAGGAGCTGAGTCATGTGGGTTTTAGGATGCGCATATCCACCTCTGCCTGCAGCCGTAGCCCTGTGGCATCCAATCCCTCCCGTCAGATTTCAGAAGCTAAGCAGGGTCGGATTTGGTTAGGCCTTGGATGGGAGACCACCTGGGAACACCAGGTGCTGTAGGCTTGGGAGACAGACCTGGCAACCCACTCCCAAAAATGAACCAGCCATTGAAAACCCTATGAACAGCAGAGAAGCACTGACAATAGTGTTTCCCCTGTTGTATGTAGGGTAGCTATGAGTCAGATATCAACTCAACAGTACCTAACAACAACAACAACAATATCCACTGCTTCCTGCTATAGCCAAGGGCTGATACTGCCCTAAGCATTGATGCAACTGTGGTGAAGGGGCAGCTGCAACAGGCCCCTGTGTGACACTTCCTTGCATAGGATTTTGAAAAAGGAAAAAAGCATGGGTCTTGGAAAATACCGGAGAGAACCTTTGCTGGCTTACCACACAGGACATTGTCTCCACCCCACCGTGGGCTGTAATGGCCTTAACCATGACTTCCTCATCTGCCTCGAGGCTCTGTCCACTTCTGTTTTCTGACTGCTGGCCAGTCATGCTGTCTTCGTGGAAGCCATGCCACGGGACGTGACGAGGGTCTCAGTCACTCCGCTGGGGCCTCACACAGATGTGGTGTCTGCCAGCAGGACACGCTTCTCCCAAAGAGGGTGTTGGGATGCTGTGTGGTCTGGCGAAGCAGGGGTTAATGACCAGCCCAGAGACTACTGCTTCCTCTCAGTGTGGCCAGAATGTCATCCGGGAGCACTTGAATCCCCTTTCCTCCTGCCTTTCCCCTTGTGTGTAGGGTTACCAGTATAGATCACTTTTACTTTGCAGAGACTGTGTCTGAACAGATTTGCCAAGGACTCTACTTATGTTGTTGTTGGGTGCCATCAAGTCAGGTCTGACTCATAGCAGCCCTATGTATAACAGAACGAAACACTACCCAACACTGTGCCATGCACACCATCTTTTTATGTTCGAGCCCATTGCTGCAGCCACTGTGTTTCTTCTCATTTTGAGTCATGACACATCAGCAAAAGGAGGTCCCAGGGGCTTTACTCCATTCCCATCATTAAGGTGGACTCTACTTTGAGGAGGTAACTCTTCCCCAGTCATTTCTTGAATGCCTTCCAGCCTGGAGAACTCATTTTCTGGCACTATATTTGACCATACTTCTCTGCTATTCATAGGGTTTTCAATGGCTGATTGTTCTGGGTGTGGGCTGCTGAGTCCTTCTCTCTGGTCTATCTTAGTCTGGAAGCCCAGCTGAAATCTGTCTGCCATGGGTGGCCCTGCTGGAATCTGAAATACCGGTGGCTTAGCTTTCAGCACCACTGCAACGCACAAGCCCCCACAGCGCAGCAACCTGACAGACACGTGGGGACCTATACATCTGACGAAATCTAATGTTCCTTGAACAAGACAGCTTTGCACTTCCAGGTCTCCTTCACTTGACAACAGCTATTTCTAAGCACTTGTGGCATTCTGGGGACTCTGCTGGGATCCAGTGACCCAATGGCATAGGAACACACACCCCATGTCTGCTGTTAGGGAGCTGACACCCTGTAAATGGCAGAAGTGGCATTGCTCCATGTCTCATGCTCCCAGAGTTACAAAGATGGAGCACAGTGCCTGGGAGGGAGGAGGCAGATTTTTTTTTTTTTTTTTGTCAGATCCAATTCTATCGTCACCATAACAGGTCTTATACAGAAAATGCTAGGAGCAGTGTAGGGAATCGGGTCCCTACCCACACGTCTCCAGTCACCTCCTGGGCTCCTCAGGAAGCTTCTAGTGTGGCTAGACAGGACCAGGGTGGCATCTGGGAGGGACAGGGCCAGCTCAGCTCAGCGTGGCGGCAGGCAGCAAGCGCTGCTAGCGAGGCCGACAGCGTGTGGCAGTGCCTGGTGGAAGTGCATATGTCCTGGGCTTCGCTGTGTCCTGGTGAGTCCAGCTGAGCAGGAGCCAAAGGGGGTGGTGGAAGGGACTGAGGGCTGAGCCAGACTCCCAGAGCCCCTGCTGGCACACAGATACCTGGCGACACTGCTGACAAGCGCTGACGTCAGAGCCTGTCCGGGAGCCGTCTTCACCCTCAGCTCATGCCTTGTGCAGAGGAGGGGGCTGGGGAGGTGACCCAATGGACGGACGGGTGCCCTCTGCTTTGATTCCTCTTGTTTCGCACTTGGCTTGCATCCAGAGCCCCACTTGCACGGGAGCTGGGTGGGGCCGTAGGTCAGCAGAGCAGAGTCGTGGTGTGGTTTGGGGCATTTCCGTATGGCAACCTGGGCATGGGCCACGAAGTCTAACGGTCCTGTGTCCTGGTGCTGCTCTTTAGGCCTGGAAACCCTGCTGGCATTCGGGCCCCACTTTGCAGGTGATGCGTTAGGTAGGGTGGCGAGCAGCAACGACAAAGAAGCCCTCCCACTTCAGTGACAGGACACCATATTGAGGGCTCATCTGGGTCAGTGGGTGGCTCCCCTCCAGGGAGTGACTCAGGGAACCAGGCTCCTTTCAGCTGGTGGCTCTGCCCTCATCTACAGCCCTGGAGACCTCTGCCTAGAGTGGAAAGTGGGAGACAATGTACCTCATTGTCCAGGAGTGACACGGATCACTTCCAGCCACTTTTCATGGAGTGAGGGGCTGGCAAACCGTCACCCAATGACAACTCTGTGCTGGAGAACGGGCCCCGTGAGGTTACTAGACAGCTAGCTTCCCTGCCATGATGATGGGACAAACTCCTGCTGCAGGAAATGGAGCCTGCCTCAGACGGTGACTGAGCATCAGCACCAATGCGTGGGACGTGTTCCACCGTGGCCCGGCCGCTGCCAGTGAGAGCCGGGCCCCCTCACCATCTGTGCCCTGGGGCCGTGGACGCATCCCCTACCACTGCCTTCCTTGCTTCTGCCTAATCGGCTTCATAATGACCACTATGCAATATGCGTTCTGGACCATGATTATTATGTAAATGCAAGTCTATTCCATGATGATTAAAATGTAATATGTATTACTATTGTGATTACCGTGTAAATGCAAACGAACATCTCTAACATATGTCTCATTGACGAAATTTTGCCAGGACATCCACATAAGATTTTAAATATTGTCCCATTGTTTGTCGTGGTTCAAAAAAGCTTTTGTTATACAGGTAATATAGGTCATTGCAAAAATTGCCAACATAGACAGCTAAACACCTTGGAGCTTAAAAGCTGCTTCCCCGCCCTCCAGCCCTGCTTGTGAGCAGTTTTGACAAGTCTTTCCGCAAATGCTGTGTGCTTGTATATAAGCATACAGAAATACTTTTATTTTGCACAAAACCAAATCGCACTGAAATGTTATTCCGCAACCCCCCATCCTTTCCCCTACTTTCATGTCTGGTCTAATTCACTGATTTTAACAGTCATGCTGTATTCTGTCATGGGGATGGGCTGCAGTTTACTCACCCCAACATGAGAGCTTGGGCGGTAATTAAAAAGGTGCTAGAATGTTCTTTTCTCTTGTGAGCTGATGATATGCTCCCTAAATCTATCTTCCCACCCATTTGCAATACCCCCAAAGCACAGACCCAGAGGCTGCATCCAGCCCTCACGCCTCTGGGCAGGGCACTTCTCACGTTCTCGGGAAGTGGACAAGCTTGGCTCACAAGTCTCCTATTGTTCTCCCACGAGCGAGGTCATGGGCAGGGTCCAGGAGTCAAACCTGCAAGAACCCCTCTCCTGTGCTGTAGCCTCAGGTTCCCCCAGAAGAGCAACGAAGTCCTTGTCCTCCAGGGCCTAGGAACATTTGGTTTCCTTTCAAGGAAATGGGTGCAGAGCCTATGGGTCATAACGGCAGCCCCCTTTGGGGCTCAGTCCATCTGGGCTAAGACTCCTAACCTGGTGTAAAACCAGGTGTCTCTCGCACAATGACGAGGTCCTAGACAGGTAGGGAGCGAGGCGACTCGGGCTGTGAAAATGAATTTGCGTACCCCATCGCTGGTCCACACCAGGGGAACCCACCTGATGTCAGCCCTGGATAATGGTTTCCAATCTTTCGCCATTCACTTGCTACCTTCTCACATCCTGTTTTGCATCTCTGCCTACCCCCTGTGCGAGTATTTTCAGGTTTGAACAATTGCACTTAGAGACTCATAACCTATCTTAGATTTATGCTAATCCTGAGCAGCGTCTTGAAGTCATAGGGTGAGGATGCTAGTGGAGTTCATTCTTACACCTGTTATGACTCTCTTTAAAAGCAGGTCTCCTTTGACGTGCCCCCTCAGGTCGTTGGCTACCCCACGCTTTGGGAACTGCCACCCTGTACCATCTACTTCTCTCTAAGGCTTTCGAATGATTTAAGAGGAGACTGTAGTGATCTTTGGAACATGTAAGATTTGCATTGGGCTGGGATTTAGCTCAGTTGGTAGAGCACTGTAATGCAGTCTCTGAGGGCCCGAGTTCAATTCCCAGCACCGCAAAAATGGGAGAAGGACCTGGCAGTCCACTCCCAAGGCAATCCCGAAACAGTCAGCCATTGAAAACCCTATGAGGGTCGCTATGAGTTGGATACCGACGTGATGGCACCTAACAACAACAATGACAAGATTTGCTTTAATGAAGGATCTCTGTTTCTTCTCCTTCATGAGCACAGGGTGATAGTTTTGGCCACAAAGATCCTCACGGAATGTTCTTCTCTCTTTCCGGAAAGAAACTAAATGCCTCCACCCCCAATTACTACTGAGAATAAGTGGTAAAGAGTGAGGAAGTGCCCAGGGGCTCCGACTCCAGCAGATGGAGGATCTTTTTATTGTCTGACGTGCTCAGGCCCTGGCTCACATGGTCCTATTTTTAGGCTTTCGGGTTGACGTGGTGAATTCTCCCTCCCGTCCAAGAGACCACGTTAATGAACCGCAGATGGCCCGTAATCCATTCCTTTCTATCACAATTATTTTGCAGGCAGGCAAACGCACTCAATGTCTCCTCAGTGAGTAGTTACCTAGTTTCTAACATCCCTGCTAGGTCTGGGAACGGGTTTTCTTTTTGGCCTGGACATCAGAGGACAGATCACCCCAGACGGATTCGCTGAAGTCTCAGAGGCACATTCGGTGTCTGCAGCTGTGGTCGGAATCTGGAGATTTGGTGGCTCTGGGTTCGTTGCACTGAGACGCTGACACTTATCCTGGCGGATGGAGGCGAGGGCTGCGGGGCTGCATGACGTGCAGACACCATTGGCCTCACAAGCCCCGTGGCTCTGGAAACGCGTCCTTTCCCCTCGGCCGCAGCCTGAAGGACTCCCTCTGTCTGGGCTCCAAGTGCGCTTTTATCCTGTTATTTCAGCAGCCTTTCCCCTCAGAGGCTCTGGCTTCCCCCCGTGGCTCCATGTGGAAGTTTATTCCAGTTTGTTCAGTGTGACCAGCCACTGCGGGCGGCGGCGGTGGGCTGGCGTGTTCTCACCTGAGATAACGGGAACACGAACTCGTAAGCACAGCAGTGCCAGGCGCTGGAACTCCAGATCCCGGAAAGCTGCAGGGTGGTTGACGAGTGATTGCTGCCCTCCTTCCTTGGCGGAGGGAGTGACTGGGTCAGGCTGGCCATCTACTCACGTGACTGATGCGGCGACCCAAGTGGAGCAACAGGAAGAGCAGACCGTGCTTTACTCATGTCAGGCTGCATGCGAACATCTGTCTGCTATCTGTGGAGCTGGTGGACCCTGGGCCCTGGTGGGTCCATTCCATCCAATCTGGGGTCTCTTAGGTCTGGCTGAGTGGATCCATATCTGGCCAGCAGCGGATATGGGATTTACCTATGTTCCATCCAACCTGGTGCATGATCCAGGAAGCCAGTTTTTTCAGTGGGTGCAGGAGTCTCACTACCCAGCCCCCGAAAGGCACGTGGCTACCTCCTTTCTATACCAGATGTTTAGCACGAGGGAACAATTTATGTGTTTAGCTACATAAAAATAAAAATTGAGGTGGGTGCTGTGGTGCATACCTGTAATCCCAGTGACTCCAGAGGCTGGGGCAGAAGAATCACAAGTTCAAGGCTAGAGGCAGCCTGTGCAACTTAGTGAGACTCTGTCTCAAAATAAAAAACAAAAATAGGGTTGGGTTGCTGCTCAGTGATAGAGTACTTGTGTAGCATGTGTGAGGCCCTGGGTTCAGCACTCCTAGTGCTACAGAACACACACTCATGCACACACACATGAAGGTGTGATCAAAAACTATGATGAACGATTCGGTTAAAAAATTATTATGGTGAAAGACACGTTGCCGATAACCCCCCTCAAAATACTTCCCCTGGCTTCGAACCTGCCGTTCTTGCCGCTTTCTGAGGGAGTTCTGGAGTCCACCTTCGTGAGAGTCTTTAGTTTCATCCTCCATCATGACAGTGGTCTGTGTTACACATCACTTCTAGTACAACAATTTCTGTTTAATAAAAACATTACGGTGCGTCCTCATCCACCTCATTCACCAGATCTGGCACTGTGCAACCTCTGACTCTTTCCCAAAGTCAAAATGACCATGAAAGGCAAATGTTTTGAATTGATTCAGGACATCGAGGCTGCCACCAGAGAGCAACGAAAGCCCCTCACATACACACAAAATGTCCAGAACTGCTTCAGAAAGTGGGAAGAACAATGGGATAAGTGTGTTTGAGGCCAGAGGAGTATTTTGAGGGGGATTATCAGCAATATGTCTTTTATTATAATTAAAAAAAAAATTTAAGCATTCACCTTATTTTTTGATCACAGTGTGTGTGTGTGTGTGTGTGTGTGTGTGTGTGTGTGTGTACATGTGTAAAGCTGCAGCTTCTGTATAAAATATGGTAACTGCATTTTCAGGTCAGAAAAGTTTTCTTATAATTGAGATACAAACGGGCTGTGCAGTCTGAGGTCTGACCTGTGGGACAGCTGGGCCTGGCTTCTGTTCTGGGGACGGTGGAGCTGAGAGGGGAGGAGCCGTGGCTTCCGAGCCAGCCTCTGTTGCTATAGTTACGATGGAGTCTTTTACCAAGGGACACGCGGGGCCACATCAAAGAGTGAACAGCTATCTCCATTCTCCCTGAACTAGATTATCAGTGCCCAACCGTGACTTCTGGACAGATGGCCACCAAGAAGCTGTTTGCTCACCTTGACTCGCTCCAGGCATCGGCACCACTAAGGTCCTACAGCAGGATGCTAGGCAAGTCCCTGGCCATGGAGTCTTGACGTTGTCATCTCTCAAGGGTGACATGTAATGGGTTAACACTTTGTGGTCTGGTCTAGATAGGAGACTTCCAGCCTCTCCTGGTACTTGAGAATAAGCATTGCTTGGGTAAACTCAATAACCAACACTGCCCACCAACATGCACTATTATTTTTTGGGTAGTCATACATGGCTATATTTAATAAAATGGATATTTGATTACATAGCTAAATTCCCCATAGACTTTTGTCATTATGTATTTTCTTAATCAAGAAATATTAAAGAAATGACCACGGGAGGATGCCATATCATTTTTGATATTAAAGGATCCCCATAATTGAGAATATGGGGCTGGTTTTAAAGAGGAAGGCTATGGTCTGCTGCGCCAGGAACGCAGAGCGCTGAGTTTTCCCGCAGTTCATTCCCGTAGAGAAGAGTGGGCTTCCTGCCTGTGATCCTCGCTCGGAAGAACGGACCCATGGGCAAAGGGAACTGCTCCTCTCACGACATCCCATCCACAGTGCCTTTGCACACACGGGGTCCCATGTGAGCCTACGAGAATGGAGCTTTGGAAAATGGGAGGGCCGTCCCCATCACCAGAGCTGGTCTGCAGTTTCCTACAAAGCACTCAGCCCGGCCCTCCCCAGTGCCACGAGGTGCCAGCGAGTTTCTGCTCCTGCTGTAGCTTGACCCTGAGCATTTACACGGAATCCTGCACCTGTGGGATTTGCCAAAGGATGGCAGGAATAGCTCCTGGCCTCCTAGATCGTGCAGGGAAATGCAATGTGAAGGGCAAACAAACAAATGACGTTCACTCCAGAAAGCTGCTTTGAAGGAGAGGGGAATAAAGCACAGTAGAAGTCCCTTCACTGCGGGTCCCTGAAAGATGTTGTAAACAAGGTTGGAACATGATTGTTGTGTGGGCTCCTGAGCCGCACGTTGCATAACCTGAAGGCGCGTCCAAGGAAGCCAGTGAGCGGATGGAACAGCAGGGTGTCCTGTTACGATGGGTCTTGTAAACATCCAGGAAAACCTGTTGGCTGGTGAAAATCCAGATGCTAAATACTGTTTACTCCTGAATAATTTGTAATCCCTTTCCCAGCTCAAATAACTATAAACTCCCACAAAGTGCTTTATAAATACTCATTAGAGTCTCACAAAAGTCCTTTGAGCCCCACATGATTATTGCCATTTGGCAGGTGAGTAAACTGAGTCACAAAAGTTGAAAGATCTGCTCAAAGCCATGCCAGGAATAGGGGCAGGGCCTGGCCGGGGCTCAGACTTCCCGGCTCCTCCGCCAGCGAGCCGTTCTGCAGAATGTGCTGGATTGGGTCCTGGCAGGCTCCTGACGCCCAGGACCTCGCTGTGCCACTGGCTTCCGTTTGTGACTCTTTACGACGCTTCCCTGGGGCTGGCTGGGGTCCCCTGTCTCCTGACACCTCACGCTCCCAAAGGCAAAGGCTCCACTTCAAAAAGAAGTGTGCCCATCAACCACCTCCTACCTTTCCTCCCCGCGATGGTCTCACCTGGTCCCTGATGCCTGGTTAGATTGGAAGGATGTGGAGCTGGAGCAAAAAGACACTGGGTTTCTTGCCTGGCTGGGTATGGATCAGCTGAAAACACCACTTAGGCATTTGAGCTCTCTTCTGATATTTGGGCTCCACCATTTCCCGCAAAAATGGGAGAAGAACCTAGCAACCCACTCCCAAGGCAATCCCAAAACAATCAGCCATTGAAAACCCTATGAAGGTCGCTATGAGTCGGACACAACTTGACGGCACCTAACAACAACAACAACACTTACCAGGGAATGGGAGAAGGATGTGGCAATTCACTCCCAAGGCAATCCCGAAATAGTCAGCCATTGAAAACCCTATGGGGGTCGCTATGAGTCGGATACCGACTTGACAGCACCTAACAACAACAACAACTTACCAGGGAACAGGAAAGGCTGGCCATGTGCTCCCTAGTCCTGGCAGTGGGGTATGGGCGCAGGACCCAAGCTCGGCCAGCTGGAAGCCCCTGCTGAGTCTTTGGCTGTGGACTGAGCAATGAGAGGAAGCACAGGGACACTGTGACCTCCCCTGGTGGCAGACATGGAGGTCATAGCTTCTCATGCCTGACAGCGGTGGTGTGGGGGCGGTAGGGGGGGGGATCAGGGTGCCGGGGAAGCACCCAATCCCCTCGCTGCTACCACACATGACTTTAGTTGTGCTTATAATCGCCTGCCCCAGCATGCTTTGCTTCCTGTTCTAGATCAGAAGCTCCTGGGTAGATTTGTGGGTTCCCAGCTATCCCCTGAATGCGTCCCTTTCTTGGTAACATTCGAGAGTCTGGTTGCTGTTGGTGTGAATCTCAGTGGGTACCAGCTGGGCATGAGAGACGTTCCCTTTTCCCTTCGTCCTGCTACCAAGAGATGAGTTCCCAGAGCCAGGGCATGACTGCTGACGTGTGAGGCGACAAGCACCCTGTGAGAGTGAAAGGCTGGAAAGGTCAGGCGCCGAGGCTGAGGAAGGTCTGGCTGATGCTCTGCAGCAGCCCTGCCCCGCATGGCCAGTGTTGGTCAGCACATTCCCACAGTGTCTCTGTGAATTCAGTACCATCTTCACCAGGGGCAGCATCACCCCAGCACTGTCCCTGGTGTTGTAACTTCATGGTCCCATTTTCATCTCCTGTCTCCCCTGGGCCCTCTCAGCCCATTGCCTTCCCACTCAGGGTCCTTTTCTGGCCTGGACGTAGAGCTGAGGTTGACTGCCTGCAGGGAATCTGGCTGTTGCTGCCCTCCACACTGCCGGGGCCATGGTGTGTGGCACTGCTGTCCAAGGCACTGGACACCTAGGGCGATGCTCCCCAACCTCTTTGGCAACAAGGACTGGTTTCATGGAAGACAGACTGGGAGTGTGATGGAGGTGGTTTGGGGCTGATTCAAGGCATTACATTTGTTGTGTAAATATAGACGAAGCTTCACTTGTTCATCTGCTGCTCATACTGGTACTGGTCCATGGCCAGGGGTTGGGGATCCCTGATCCAGGGAATAGTGTTTTTATCTATGCTAGTGGCTGAGGACAAAGCACCTCTTAGGGATGCCTAGAAGAAGAAAATGTAATAAGAGCTATCATGTGTTGAGTATTTCTTATATCCAGTCTCATTCAGTCTTCTGAATGTTCCTATAAAGATGGTGGTATTATCCTTCTTTATACAAGGCAATAAGGCCCAGAAGTGAATTGAGTCATCCAGGGCCACCCAACCCTAGAGGGTACAGGTAGACAGCATGGCTTTACTATGGTTTTACTGCAGTAGCTGTGTGGGTGCCTATTGAGTGGTTTCCAAAGCAGCTTCTACATAAAATTCCATGAAAAGGTGATAAAATCACAGATATCCAGGATCCACATCCTGAGAGCTGTCTTCAGTAAACCTTGAGAGGGAGAGGGCTGGGGCCTTGATTCCCAGCCAACATCCCAGGTGAGGCTGAAGGACTCTGCCTGCCGTGGCATCTGGGATCATGGCAGGCCAGACTCACGGGCAGCCCCTCCCGCCCCAGCCCTTGGCAGAGAGCGCCCATCGATCGTGAGGCTCCTTGCTGCTAAGCCAACTCGGCCTCCGAATCTTCAGTGCAGGCAGTGACTATCAATCACTTGGAGGCGGCTTCGAGACAAGACCAATTTGTCATCCCCAGCCTAGAGTGTCCAACAAGGGTATTGGGGAAGCTGTTTCATCACAGCCACTAACTCAACAAAGAAGGAAAATTACGGAGCTATCTCTGTGTCTCCGGCTTAATTCTACTGCGTGTGGGGGAGATGATCATTGAACTTTTCATTTTTCGCCTGGGGAGTGAATTCTTATCTCTAAATTACCCTGTCAGTTAAGGTAATGCTAGTCATTATAACATTTTGTAACATTTAACTGTCACAGAAACTGTCCTATGGTTGATTTTCTTTTTTTATGCACTCCAGTGATCCGCTTTTACCACATGAATCAAAGTGGCACATGGAGGGCCTTTTAGCGTGTCTCCAAACACCATGTCCATTGCATTGGGTGCGAGGCAGGGCCTGGGAAGGGGTTCTGCTCTATCCAGTCCCTTGCGGTCCAGGCTGATGGAGGTTCTCCCATCCTCGTGCATGTCTTCCGAGATCACCCCAGGTGTTGACATTGGGAGGCAGACCGTGGAGAGCTGCCCAGGAAGTTTGGGAGGTCATTGGTAGAAGGCATCTTGGCAGACATGTTTCATTGGCCGGAACTCCATCACAGGGCTGCACACAGCTGCAAGGAAAAGGGGCAGTGGAGCCTGGCTGCCCCAACAGGACCTGGGTGACAGCTCACAGAGTTTCCTTTGTGCCAGGTGGGCTAAAGGTACACCCAAGAAGGAGTGACTGAGCACCATGGAATCCAAAGTGGCGGTGCTGGGCTCGGTGGCATAGACATTTGGAACTCCTCAGCTGCTCCCATACCCGACAATCCAAATACACCGAATTTGACAATTTTCAAACTTTGAATTTTTGTTATTGTGAGGTGCTGTCGACTCACAGCCACCCTCTATACAATAGCACAAAACACTCCCTGACACTGTGCCATGCCCAGCATGATGTCAGTGCTCTTCTGCTGTTCATAGGGTTTTCAATGGCTGATTGTTTTGGGAGTGGGCTGCCAGGCCCTTCTCTCAAGCCTACAGTACCCAGTATTCCCAGGAGGTCTCCCACCCAAGCACTCACCAGGTCCAAACCCACCTAGCTTCTGAGATCTGAGGGGATTGGACACCAGGGTGGTACAGCAGTGGACCAAATTTTCAATAGAGAAAACATTACAAATAGCACCCAACAAAAGCAGTAAATGCTTTAGAATTTTCTCTATTGTTCTAACGATCTCTCATGCATTTTTTCGGACGTCTGTATATTTATGATACTGCATCCTCCGTGGTGACCTAGGGAGGCAAGGAGCTGTCAAGAACTGTCCCATATTTATAATTTTAAAAATGCCGGTCTGCCCCATTTCTTGGTTTCGTTCTTTAGCTGTTTGTCTGCTAAACAGCTCTTGGACTCTAAAGAAGCTGGCATAAATCTTCCCTGGTCTTCTCTGTGTTCTGAAATGAACACTGGAGGGGTCAACGGAAATGCCTGGCCTCTGAGCCAGAACATGGACGAAGGTCCATTTTCTCATAAGTAGATGTCGCTGGTAGAGAAAGTCTAAGTTCTGAGGTCAAGTCTGGCTGGGGTGGCTGGTGCATCGACCCTCTCATGCCTCATTGTCCCCAGTGCACATTGAGGACACGGATGTGTCCTCCTGGGGGTATAGCGAGGTGCAGGGAAGATCGTGCCTGTTGTATGGCAGGCATCAAAATGGCTGGATGCTGTTATTTTATGTTATTTTTTTGCAGTACGGGGGTGGGGGGATAACCCAGGTTTCAAGCATGCTGGGCAAGAGCCCTACCCATGAGCTGCACACCTAGTTCCATACATATATATATATATATTTTTTTTTTTTTTAACATTTTTTCCTTTTACATTTTTTTTTTTTTTTTACTTTGAGACAGAGTCTTGCTAAGTTGTGCAGGCTGCCTCTGGCCTGAAACTTGCAATCCGCCTGCCTCAACCTCCGGAGTAGCTGGGACTACAGATGTGTGCCACTGTGCTAGATATTATTCCTGTAGCTAACGTCCAAGTCAGCGGACCATCCACAGGAGCTCAGATGTGGCTTGGGCTGTGTGGGTGGTATTCATGCCTAGGGATAAGAGTCTGGATGTCACAGCTTGGTGCCAAGGTGTGGCTGGGGTCCTTTCCCAATGGCCCACCACCTGAAGTGATTCAGAGGGGGCTCCAAGAAGGGTCTCTTGAAACAAACCCTGTGTGCTCTCCAGTCCTCTCTTTGTGGGGACTCAGTTTCCCCACTGATAAAAGGGGGGCACAGCAGCGGTTCTAAACTTGCCTGTAAAACACATTGAGAGCCTTAACATAAAGGTGGTGTTTAGTGTGAGTTCAAAGCGTTATGTAATTACTTTATTGCCCCTTTGATTCCTGAGATTTTTCTGTTTGCTCAGCTTACAAACCCAGGCCAGAGCCATAAAACCACTTTTATGCAAGCGCCTTTCACACACACCACGTACCCACCGCCTATTGCCTTTGCTGCAGGAAGCCCTTAGGAGGACACGGGTGGAGCCGCGCGGAGCAGGAACTCAAGCCACTTCTGCCTAACAGGGGCCATTACGGTCCACTGCCACTGAAACTGTGCTGTGGTCGGTGTACTTTTTCAGCCTTCCAGGCGACACGCTTCTGCCCCACGGCTTGGATTAAACTGTGCAAGGTGGGCCGGTCGGTGGGGATGACACCAAACACCAGACCCACTGCCCCTCAACTCCTCGCTTTCTTATGCATTCAGAACCCATGTCTGGCCGCCAGTCTGTGCAGAGTCCTTTTACCTGAAACCGTGAGGTTAAAGATGCTTCACGTTGGAAAGGGCTACGGGCCTTGGCTTGTGTAACAGCCACGAGGCGGGAGTGTCCCATACGGTAGCAGGCGGACTGTGGCACAGCTTTTGATGGCAGACATGGGGCCCTCAGTCCCTGCCCTGAGAGGCCTCGCTGGCTGTGGTTAGGCAGACTGAGCTGTAAGACCTGCTGTTCCTTAAGGCGAACCGAAATGGTGGTGGTGCTCGGACGAGTCTCGCTCAACACCTGTTTGCCACGCTGGCCACGGAAGCCGGAAGTAGGGCAGGAGGAGGGAGCTCTGTCGTCCCAGGGCTCTTTCAGCCTCCACCCAGGAACAGACATTCAGGACCCATGGGATCGTTTTCATTTTAGTTCTCTCTGAACCTTGTGGTACGAACCACAGCAAGGGGTGGCCCATTCACGTGAGTCACTGCTTGTGGCTAATTTTCAGGGATGGAAGCTTGCAGGCAGCACATTTGTGGCTGTTCTGATTCTGCACCTCCAGTGTTTGGTCAAGACGGGATTTAGCAGAGCGAGAGGAACCCGCCAGACCCTGCATGATGGAGGGACGAGAGAAGCCTCTCGGAAACTCGCCCACACCAGCAGAGTTCTGAGTGTGTGGCCCGGCCCTCAAACCCACGGAGCAGCTCAGGCATTCGGTGACATCCAATGAACCCCACTGCATCCACAGCCCAGTGGGGCCAGGGAACCCAGACCCAAAGCCCTTGGGGGGGGCGGGAAGTTTTACCTGGACAAGATCACTGTGTGCCTCACCCCAGGAAGTCTTGCCTTAGGATACTAGAGAGGTACAGGGGCCACCTGGTGCCCCTGTTCCTCCCTCCACGGGTCTCCAGGAACCACGCACCTCCTTTCCCCCAGAAAACAGCTTCCTTTTGCTTGGCAGCTGTGTCTTCCTGTGGACCACAGTGGCAGGAGCCTGTGGGTGGGTCAGAGACCTCAAGGCCAGCAAGCTGACCCGAAAGGAGGTCCACCAAGGAAAGCTGGCGCTGCAGCCAGACAGTGGCAAACAAGGCCCTGGGGCTGGTGGCTGCAAGCCTTGCAGGAAGCCTGTGATAAACGCTCTGCTAAATCTTATGGAAGGAATGGATAAGTGCATGAATAAAGGAATCTGGAATCCACCCTCTGTACGTGGTGCTAAAGAATCGCCCAGCTCCTCGCTAGTCCTTCTGCATTATGTATTGAGTTCAGAGGGCTTAAGGGAGGGGATTTCTAAATCCTCAAAAGTTCTAGAGACTTCCCTTGTGTGCCTGAGCCCTGGGGATATACTCAGACCTTTTCCCTTGAAGAGATTTTATAGAGCAGAGGGTTCTAGAATCAAGGTCTTGTGGAATGCGCTCTCTTTTAATCTCCTGACAAAGATTGTTGTTGTTGTTGTTGTTGTTAGGTGCTGTCGAGTCGTGTCCGACTCATAGTGACCCTCATAGGGTTTTCAATGGCTGACTATTTTGGAATTGCCTTGGGAGTGGATTGCCAGGTCCTTCTCCCATTTTTTGCGGTGCTGGGAATGCAACTCGGGGACTTCAGAGACTGCAGAGTGGCGCTCTACCAACTGAGCTAAATCCCAGCCCCCCTGACAAAGATAGGTGGAGGACTATATTATGATCCATTTAAGTTGATTGGTGTCCAGGAAAGCCCAGCAGTGTGTGCATTGATGTTCGGGTCGCTCCTTTTAATGTGCACCCAAGGCGCTTGAGAAGCGTTTTTATATTCATGGTGACCTAGGGAGGCAAGGAGATGTCAAAAGTTGTCCCATTTAATAATGGAGACTCTGAGGCCCTCATTTACAGATCAGCCAGGAGTGCAGCTCAGGAGAGAAGCCAAGTCTCTCTCTGCCCTCACGGGTCAGTGAAATGCCATTTGAATGTCGCCTGTAATGTGGCTGCTGGGCATCCATCTCTGAAGTTGGCTGTCCCTGGTCAGGGATCCTACTGGAGCTGGGTGGTGGGCGTGAACCCAAAGGCATCCACGCCTGTGCCGTGTCTGAGTCCCGGGGCAGGGTGGGGCCTCCACGGTATGGCCACGGCCCCGTCATGGCCACCTCATCCAGTTCCGTCACAGGCTGTTCATCTTTGGTCTCATCCCCTGGAGCCCCTGAGATCTACTCCGCTGTCCCCTCTCACCTCCCCCTTGGGGTCCCCACGCAGACCCAGGGTCTTCACCTGTGAGCAGAGCATATGCCTTCCTCGAGGCCTCTCTTGATCATCTGTGTGGGCCTGCTCACTCCGAGCGCCACTTGCCCTGCTCGCCCGCTGTAGGCCCACGGCCGCCGCGTCACTACTGCACCCTCCAAACCTGCTCCGCTCTTCCCTGCGTGTCGTGTGAATTCCCAGCGTTGCTCTAACTGCCCGTTTCCACAAACCCCTGCAGCCAGGTGCATGCCCTGGGCCACCAACCCTGAGGTCCAGCTGCCCGCTGGACCGGTGGCTCCATGGGCTGTCTCGTAAGGACCAAAACCTTGGTGCTCTGAAGGCCGCACTCATTCTTCTCCCTGCAAATGCGGTCCTCTCCCAGGGTGATGGCACCACCCTGCACCCCGGAGGCGCTCACGCCCCAGATGGGCCTGGCTGCTTCTCGCCTGCCCCGTCCCCATCGCCTCACTGGGCCTCAGGCTGCTCACTGTCTCTCTCCAACGCCCCCTCCCTGGGTCAGGCCTTTGGTCTCCCTGGTGGGATCACATTGACCTCCCAACCAGCCTCCTCTGCTCAGCCCACTTTCCAGGCTGCTGTGGAGACTCCTCTTGCATGCCTGAGCCCAGGATATACTCAGGATCTTGTGGATCCTGTCACCTGTCACATGTCGCCTTCCCGCTGAAACCCTGCAGGGCTGCCTGACCTCAGGATGCTATTGATCCCATCGATCCATCCATCGGCGTCACGCCCAGTGCCTCTTCCTCGCTCCAGTCCCCAGCTATGTCTGTCCTTTCCGCTATTTGCTCTCCTGCCAGGGAACTCAGCCCATGCTGTCCCCTCTCCCCGGACTGTGACCCTCCTCCCTCTCCCTCCCGCCCACACTCCTCCACGTTTGGGCTCAGGGTTGCCCACCTGGGAAAGCCCTCCTCACCACTGAATCCCGATCAGTTGTCCCCATCCCCATCTTGTGTGGTCCCTCCACAGCCCCTGTCCACCTCCTCCCAGATGTCCGTCCTGCCGGGGAGCCGTCCCCCGCTCTGGCACGCTGTTAGCACTCGACCCGGCCCGTTAGTGGGAACAGGAGCCTGGAGCAGGATTTCTTCGCTGGCCTCCCACTCCACGGCAGCTGGGATCTTCTTCCCACCCTGCCCGGTCAGGGCAGAGGAAACAGAGCTTGCCGCCTGCCCCAAGCTCCTCCCTCCCTGTGCTCCTGGGACACAGGTGTCCCAGGCCTGCTCTGGACGTGGCCTCCCTCCCTGCTGATGTTCTGTCCTCGGCCCCTCGTGGCTCGAGTCCTGCTGGGGAAACGCCTTCTGCTTCCCCGTGTCTTCCTTCTGGGCCGCCCTAGCGGCCTGGTGCCTGGCTTGTTCTGCCTGCCCCCTCGCTCCCCCTGGCAAGCCTCACTTCCCTCTCGCAGCTTTTCGTTGCGCCAGTCGCTGGGGTGTAAGTGCAGCTGGGCCCCGGGCTCCCCCGAGGTGGATGACCCTGTCTTCACGACCTGTCCTCATGTCCCAGAAGGTGCTTCCTGCCACTTCACACACACAGAGGGTACGGCCCCCCGGGGTGTGACGGGTCCAGGACTTCCCTCTGCCACAAAGGCTTCCCTCTACTCCACAGAGCAGCCTGCTGGGGTCAGCTGGGGCCCTGTTGGGCAGAGTCCCCTGTGGGGTCCGGGAGCTGTTGTGCAAAGCAGGATTTTGTCCTTGTGTGTTGGGTTTGCTGCAGACCCTGAGGACAATGTTACTGAGCCCTGCAGGTGATGGTTGTCTGGGCCCCAAGGAAGCCCCTGTCTTCACTGGCCCCCTGGGTGCCAGCCTCCTTTTCCCCACCATGGAGGGCCAGGGTACCCGGCTTGCCACAGGGGCAGGAGAATGACAACCATGGGCTCAGCTGCAGGAGGCTGGAGCAAAAAGGCCAATAAAACCGGCTTTATTCGCACTGTTCCTGTGTTTGTGATTTTATTCCTACTCTATTGATTGAATATACCATGGCCTGCCAAAGAACCAACAGATCTGTCCTAGAAGAAGTACAACCAGAGTGCTCCTTGGAAGCAAGAATGGCTACACTGTGTCTTACTTATTTTGGACATGTAGTCAAGAGGGACCAATCCCTGGAGAAGGACATCATGTTTGGGAGAGTGGCAGGTCAATGAAAAACAGGAAAACCCTCCACCAGATGGATTGACACAGTGTCTGCAACAATGGGCTTAAACACAAATAAGATCGTGTGCCTGGCACAGAATCGAGGAGTGTTTTGTTCTGCTGTACGTTGGGTCATTATGAGTTGGACCTGACTCCCTGGCACCTGACAACAACAACAACAGCAGCAGCAGCAGCAACAATTTCCTCAGAGCCATGAAATCAGGAAAACAGGGGAAAAAAAAAAAAAAAACCCAAAACCAACCCCCCTCCACCAAAGCCCAGCTCTAAGCTGCACGAACTCCAAGGCGTCTCTCACTCAGCCTCTCTTCCTCCGCCGCAGGGTCGCCTGGCTGACCCATCCGGCCTGTGAATTCCTCTCCCATCCAGAGTTTTCCATCCTAATTTTTATGGCACTTCCTGGCTTAATGATTAACATATTCATTTCTCCCCTCGGAGCACCCCCCATTATCAAAGAGTGCTTTGAATAACGATTAATCTCCCCTAACAGAAAGAAGCACGTTAATCATCTACAAGTCCTGGGGCAGGAAAATGGCCCTTTGTAACCTCCTTCCAGCAGCAGGAGAGCCCTGTCCCCCAGCCGCTGGCCTTCAACCGCACCTGGGCCTAGGAACTTACAAAACCACCACTGCTGATCTCGTTACTAGGGCTTACTGGTCAACCAAGGTCATAAACCGGTGAAAGGCGGGTGACGCTGGCGCTCTGTGCTTTTCCACCCGGCCGCTGTTTCTCTGGGACCCTGTGAAGAGCCGGCACTGCTTTTTTTTAAAAAAAGTTGTTTTCCAAGCCAAGGCTAATCTGCGCACATTCTTTGTTGCTGGGAGACCCGGAGTGGCTGTACAAGCTGTTCCTTCTTGGGGCCATAGTTAAAAGTCCTCCTGACCCAAACATGCACGTGGTGTCATTGTGCCTGCCCTTTGCGTAGGGCTGGGACACCCAGCTAGGAAACCTCTCCCTGAGCAGCAGGGCCAGAGGCCAGGGGCCACCGCAGGGCGGGTGTGAGGGGTCTACATGCAGCAATCCAGGTTCAGCAGCAGGGAGGTGACCTCCTTTTGAAGTGAGGGGGGCGCCTATCCACGGAAGGGGACGGGGACGAGGAAGGGAGGAGGGGCGCTCCCACGGGGCCTCTTCCCACACAGGGCTGCAGCAGGCAATCTGAGAGTAATCTGCCCAGTGTGGACGCTGCGCAGCGGGTAGAGAAAATCCCCTCACCCACCGGCGGGTCTGTGGCAAGGCAGAGACCAGGGGAAAGCGGGCCCGTGTCCAAATTCCTGCTCAGCTTGGCCGCCTCTCCCTCGCCCTCCTCGAAGCCCGGGGTGGAAGGGAGAGGCTGTTCTTCCGAGGGGCCTCGGGACGGCAGACTTATTAGGAAAGATGCCGTCGGTCTTGGCAAGTGCCCTCCTCAGCCTTCCTGGTGCGGCTGGTTCCTGTCACCCCAGTTGCCCCCCGAGGGCCCATGTGCCCAGCGCTCCCCTGTGGGACGTTTCCACATTAGGCAGCCTGGGGGCCCAGGCCCTCACAGGTGCTCTTGCTCCGTCCTGGGTCAGCCTTGTGGTCGGCTGTGGTCCAGGCCCTTGGCAAAACCTAGCAAGCATTCCTGGGGCTTGGTTTCGTGGTTCCCACGATTGCCCGTGGGAGCACGTGGCAGGCTGTGTTCCTGTCCTGTCTGATGGTGGCTTCCTCACACCTGGTCTGCTAGCGCCTGGGAAGAGGGGCCCATTGTGCCTCCTTATTTTTCTCCCACCCTCTCCCTTAAAGCTGGCCTGGCCTCTCTTCTGGATCCAGGAGCTGAGGCCGAGGCTATTATTCACTATTCACAGCCACATCTAGACCTGTGCAGCCAGCCGTGGCAGCCACTAGCCGCCGTGGCCAAGAGCAGTTGAATCAGGGCCAAGGGCAGATGTGAACGGCACCCTGGATTTTGAAGGTGTGAACTCATACGAAAGGACAGAATGCGCTGTCTTACCTGCTGAAAGGTGATACGGTGGAAAGAGTGGGTTAAATACGTTATTAAAATTAATTGTGCCTATTTCTTTTGACCTTTTCAAATGTGTTGTTGTTGTTGTTAGGTGCTATCTAGTCAGTATCCAACTCATAGCAACCCTACATACAACAGGTGAAACACTTGTCAGTGCATCTTTGGGCTTTCAATGGCAGATTGATTTTTGGGAGTGGGTTGCCGGGTCTGTCTCCCAAGCCTACAGCACCTGGTGTTCCCAGGTGGTCTCCCATCCCAGTACTAACCAGGCCCAACCCTGTTTAGCTTCCAACATCTGACGGGATCTGATGCCACAGGGCTATGGCTGCAGGCTTTCAAATGTGGCTACTAGAAAATGCCATATGCGTGGCTTGTGTTCTATTTCAATTGGACAGTGCAGCTCCACTCTGTCCCCTTGGTGGCATGGCGTCCTCCAGGCTTGCGGACTCCAGCCTAAACCCCTGTGCCTTCCTGCCCTGCGAGGCGGCTACCAGCGTCCACACCTATTGCTCGTCCGGCTAGATGTGCCTTCCCAGCCTCCCCCTGCTCCAGGACCCAGGGCCAGCACCTCCGCTGCAGGACGCGTCAGGGGATTTTGGTCTGTTTGGCTGTTGTTGAGTTGGGCCGTCCTTGAGAGCGCTGCGAGCAGGACATGGAGCCCAGGAACACGTGTGCGCTCATCCACCCGTGGGTGAATGGCCCAAAGGGCAGAGCAGTCAGAATCTGGTCTTATTTATTTTTCCATTGTGAGCGGCAATAAATGATTAACCTAAGCAGCACACTTTGGTTGCTGTGTTCAGCACATGGAAGTACCAGCCAAATCTGGGCTTCCGACTGGCCTGGTACTATTCGAAAGCAATTTCTGGAAACTCTTCTGTCACAAAGAACGCTAATTTTTTTTTGAAACAAAGTCTCCCCATAGTGCAGATTGGCCTTGAACTGGGGACCCTTTTGCCTCTGTCCCCCAAATGCTGCAATTACGGGCATGTGCCGCCACACTTGGCCAAGAATTTCATATCCAAGCGAATTTCCCATAGCAGTTTCATTCATTCTATGGGACACGTTTATGAGAGCCTCACCATGGACCAGGCGCTCTTTGAAATGCGTGAGGGGGAAGCCTCGGCCGCTGGGGCTATGGTGTTCCATGCACAGATGGCCCAGGAGCCCTGGACTCTGGACACAGGGCTGGAAACAGGGTTGAAACAAGGCACGCTACGCTTATAATACGCACCTGGATCTTGAAGACTTTGGATGAAAAAGTGTGAGATATCTTACTAATAATTTTTTATATTGATTGCATAATGAAGTCATATATTTTAGGTCAAATGAGTTAAACATATCATTAAAATCAGTCTTACCTCTACTTTTTTTTAACATGGCTTCTAGAAAATTTTAAATGATATGTGTGGCCCACACTATATTTTTATGGGAAAGCATTGCTCCCAGGCAATTATGCTTTGTTTATTTTGAGACATTTACTGAAGTATGTAAGCAATTTGATTGGGTTTATAACAGCTCTGGAGCCTGGGAACTTTGACTTCGTGTCTTCTTGCCAGGTGACAAAATGTGCGCCCATTGTATAAATTTTAATTCTGGTTCCTCTGGCTGGATCTTGTCCAGAGCACTCACCTTAACTTACCCCCCCCCCCCCCCCCCAGAAATGGCCTGACTGGGCCTCTGGGAAACTCCCAGGCTGTGCAGGGACTTGCCAGGTAGTAATTACAGGTGTGTGCAGACCCTCCTGCTCCGTGCACTTAGCCATAATTACTCACCTTGAGCAGGCCCCAGCCACGTGATGGGAGCTTAGCCAAACGCAGAGAAGACTCAGCACGCAGATCGCCTTGAAGCTGACCCGTCAGCCAGATTCCACAGCACTGCCTGTTCCAGCCCGAGGGGCTGTGGCTCATTTCTCAGGAAAGAGCAGCGGATTCCGTTCTTCCACGGTCCACATCCTGGCTTCTCTCTCTGGTGTGGGAAGACAGCTTGGAGGCATCTGTGGAGCAAGAGAATATTCTCATCTGAGTTAGCTTTGTGTCCGCCTTGAAGCTCTGTCTGAGGAGCTGGGCTTTTAACACAGGTGTATATTTACGAGTATATGCGCGAACGTTAAAACCACGTCATACTCCCTTGCTCTTTTGGCCCCCTGGAGATGGGGTCCTGAATAATTCCTCCCCTTTCCAGGAGTCCTGTCCAGAGTCGAGAGCCCTGGATGGGGGACGATGGGAGGAAGGCTGATGGATCGGATGTCCCTGCTCATTTGCATAAACGGGCCACCCTGAGTGCCTACCCCACATGCTAAACACTGATGGGAAGAAGAGAAACATTTATTAAAGGGGCGGAAAAAGTAGGGCCTTTTCATGAAGGTCAGATGACTTTTGAAGTTGGATCAGCTGGCCAGGTGCATGACCAATTTTCTTGGCTCCTTGGCAGAAGCAAAACAAATTAAAACATAATGGAGCCTTTGGTCCTATAAGTAAAAATTGGTTTATCCTGGGAATTTAAAAAAACCCCACAGTGCTGGAGTTGGGAATTTTCTGATCAGATGTATTCGTTCTTTCTTGCGTGTCTTGGATCCTGCGGGATCTCTTTCCCTGCGAAGATGCTCACACTTGCAAACCCCTGCTTTTCGAGGTGGGGAGATGAAAATGAAAAGTCTGTGAGGTGGATTTCCGGGAGGGCTGCAAACAGGAAGCAAATTGGATCCATGGTCTGTGGGGTGCAGATGCTGGATTCTGGAGGGTGTTTGCTTATTTGGGCTGAAAGCAGCAGCCCATGCCACCCACTGCCAGGAGCCCCGTGCTGCGCTAATGTCCCATGGAAACCAACGTTCTCTTTGGGACTTGGCGGGCTGGGTTATTTTCTCAGCTTAAGTTGTTTTTATATGGTTACCCTCAGTACTTCTTTCTGTTTGGGGATGTTTTCATAGTTTTTATTTAAAAAGAAAAACACAGCACATCTCGACTTTGAAAAGGCACATTCACCCAAATAAGGTGCCAAGGATATAAACAAGGATGGCTTCGTGGGTCATGTGTCAACAGCTAATGTCACCAGGATGCGCAGGAAAGCTGAAGGTGAGGAAGCAAGGAGAGCTGCAGTCCTTGCTCTCTGGCGTTCAAACGTCTCTCAGTCCCCTGCCCGGCCTCTGTGGCTTGGAACGGAGAGAATTCAGGTCACAGGAGAGGATGTGAGTGTGCCAATCCCTGGACGAGGAAGACATTTCAGGGTACGAGGGGGGAGGCGATGGTGAAGAAAGGCAGGAGTGTTTGCCTGTGAGGGGCGGCCTCCAGTCCTGGGTGAGGGCAGCTGATGTGGCTCTCCTATGGCCTCGCACGGCCACATGGGCAGCAGTCGCTACCACACTCCGCCCCAGGACAAGGTCACACAGCAAGGTTGGTCCCAGCTCATAGGAGGGGTTTAGGGGACATTCTAGGTGGTTCCTCATCACCTGTGGACGGTGCAGGATCTGTCATTATAGGAAATGGTTCTACCGTCCAGAGAAATCCAAAAGAAGCTGCACCGGGCATTCCCCATGTTGTTGTTGTTTGTTGTTAGGTTGTTGTTAGTCAGTATCCGGCTCATAATGACCCTCATAGGGTTTTCAATGGCTGACTGTTTCAGGATTGCCTTGGGAGTGGATTGCCATGCCCTTCTCCTGTTTTTGCGGTGCTGGGAATTGAACTAGGGACCTCAGAGACTCCAGTGCTTTACCAGCGGAGCTAACCACTGTGGCATCTGATTGGGTCAGATCTCAGAAGATAAGCAAGGTCAGGCCTGGTTAGTACTTGGATGGGAGACCACCTGGGAACACCAGGGTCTCCTGGCTTGGGAGAAGGACCTGGCAACCCACTCCCCCAAAAAACAATCAGCCATTGGAAACCCTATGAATGAATGGTGCAGAGAAGCACCATTCCCCATGTAGGGAACTATTTAACGCCTTGGTGCCACCTTGGGTGCCATCTTGATTCCCCGTGGTTCCGACTCCTCATCCCCTGCTGGCCACTGAATCTCTCTGCTCTTTCGGAGCTCCCTCTGCCACCACTTCCTTTCTGTTCCCACGACTGTCATCTAGCTGGGAGCAGGGGAAGGAGAAGAGCAGAGGGTCAGAGCAGCTAGGGCACAGGCCTGCCAGGCTGCTGGAACGGCCCTGCACGGGTGCCTGCAGGAAGCCAATTCTCCAGGAAGCTGGTGGTGGGCAGGTCACAGGCCTGGGAATGAGCTCACCTCCTGAGTACCGAGGGTCGCTCACTTCTCATTTCCACCATGTGTCTGTGAGCTTGTCATGCTGCGGGGGCTTGACTTCTCATTTCCACCATGTGTCTGTGAGCTTGTCATGCTGCGGAGGCTTGCCTGTTGCTGTGATGCTGAAAGCTATGCCACCAGTGTCTCAGATACCAGCAGGGCCATCCATGGTGGACACATTTCAGCTGAGCTTCTGGACTCAGACAGACTAGGGAGAAGGACTCAGCAGCCCACTTCTGAAACAATTAGCCATTGAAAACCCTATGAATAGCAAAGAAGCACTGCCAAATACAGTGCTGGAAAATAAACCCCTCTTAGAGTCAGCCTTGAGGGGCTGGGATTTAGCTCAGTTGGTAGAGCACTGCTCTGCAGCCTCTGAGGTCCCGAGTTTGATTCCCAGCACCTCAAAAAATGGGAGAAGGGCATGTCAATCCACTCCCAAGGCAATCCCGAAACAGTCAGCCATTGAAAACCCTGTGAGGGTCGCTATGAGTCGGATACGACTTGATGGCACCTAACAACAACAACAGTCAGCCTTAATGGTGGGAATGGAGTAAAGTCCCCGGGACCTCGTTTTGCTGATGCAGCATGGCTCAGAATGAGAAGAAACACAGTAACTGCAACAATGAACTCAAACATAAAAAGACCATGGGTGTGGCACAGTGTTGGGGAATGTTTTGTTCTGTTGTATGTAGGGTCACTATGAGTCGGATCAGACTTGATGGTACCCTATAACAACAAACTCTCATTTTGGGGCTGAGGAGGTTGAGGCTGAGGGAAGTTAGGTGACCTGCCTGAGGTCATTGAGCTAAGTAGGAGCAGGGCCAGAGCTGTCACCGTGTTCTCTGACTCCCCACCCACTCCCCCAGCTGGCCCTGAAGGACAGTCTGCCAGGCCGCTGTCTCTCCATGAGCAGCGAGGAGAAGCTGCCGTGAGTAGGAGGTTTGCTTTTGAGGCTCGAGTGTCCAGGCCCACCTGAGGCACGCCATGAATCCCCCGTGAGTTCCCGGATCCGTCCCCATGTTTCCCAGAGACACACGGAGGAGGGGGCAGTGCCTGGTTGGACAGTCCAGCCACGGTCTCGCCATCTGCCCTAGAGCCGGCTCTACAGTGGTAGGAGGCAATCGATAGCTGTGCCGCCTACCTGTGAGTCAGTTCCCCGTCCGTGACCCGCCAGCAGCTAGGGTGGGAGGGTTTACACCACAGACAGTGATAAGTGCTATAAATCAGGGCTTGCTTTCCTCCCCCCAGAGAGCCAGTCTGCAGCCCACCGTCCTTTCTGAGGAGACCCGAGTTTAGGAGTGGGAGAGGTGGCCGGCGAGATTCTCCCTGGCAATCTCACGATGACAGGTGGCCCCATCACATGCAAAGGACACCGCCGAATTTGGAAAGAAAATACCACGAATCACATGGGGAGTGAATGCCAAGGAGGCATCTGGCACCAGACCCACACGGCTCTGGAGGAGACGGAGATGTCCAGCTCTGTTAAGGACAGCAAGGTTGGGGTGGATCGCCGGGCATCTCAGAGTGGCTTCTCCGAGGTCCCCACGAGCTCGCAAGCAGGGTGTGCCGCTCAGTGGGGGACAGAGCCCTGTGGAAGGCAGGCACGGTCAGCCGCCCAAGCCTGACTCCACTGTCCACCTCCCCGGCTCCATGCCCTGCCACCACTCCTATCCAGGTCCTTCCACATCTGTCCTAACGGGCCTCCCAGCTGCGCTCATGCCCACCTGCCAGCCAGGTGACTATCTAAAAAGGAGCGGGAGGAGGAGGAAGGAGAGGAGATAGAGAAGAAAGGGGGGAGAAAAGGAGAAAAAAGGGGAAGAAAGAAGAGGAGGAGGAGGAGGAGGCCACGTCATAACACTCCCACCTCTAAACCCTTCTGTAGCTTCCCATTGTACTTAGAATGAAATCCAAACATGGAGTAAGGCTCTGCATGAACTGGTCCTCCTCACATCTCCAGTCCCATCCATCCTCTGTGCTCACAGCATCCCTGCCACACAGGCCAATCTCTTTCCTGCCTCAGGACCTTTGCACCTGTTCTTCCTGACACTGAGTGGTCCCATGGCCAACTCCTTCATTTCCTTTAATTCTCCCGTTGGGTGTACCATTCTCAGAAGGGCATCCTCTGTCCTCTACCTTAGCTCCTGGGTTCCCTTATAACAATTACTTTATTTTTTTGTCTGCCTAGCATTTATTTTTACCCTTCTCCTTTCTCTACTTCGATAACTATCTGGGGAGAAATGGGTCAAGGGTATTGCCAGTGCCTGGCACATGGGAGGATAAAGAGTTGACAGGTGCACAAAGGATCAGCCCCTCGGTCCATTCTGATGCCACTGCCCACAGAGGACAACTTGCCATTGTTGAAATAAGGGAAGTGTTCAGCTCATGCTGAAACCCAGGCAGGCACGGGTGTCTGTGGGGTCTCCAGGCTTGGGTTGTTTACAGATTCTGCGAGCTCCGAGCCCAGCAGGGCTGCGGGGAGGCTGTACACACGCACAAACGCAGCTGTCACCAAGCAGTTCGGGATTCGTCGGGGAGAGGGATCATCCGGGCTTTAATGTTCCCGCTCTGCTCGCCACGGCGGTGACTTTGACACCAAAGCCGCTTGAAGCGCGCAGTGGTGACCGTGCGGTTCTGTGTCCGTTTTGGGCAGACCCCTGGGAAAGCAGCCACCGAGGCCTCGCCAAGCGAGCAAGGGGGGCACGCTGGCGACGCGCGTGGAGCCCTGCCTGGCCTGCAGTTACACGCACATGGACAAGGGCGCCAGTCTTGTCCCAAAGACCTGCCTGGCCCCTGGTTTGTTATTGGAGCTAGCACTGATGCTTGGCTTTAAATAGGGCCGGGGCAGACCTCACGGTTTGTTTTTCTTGAAATGGTCCTGAAGGTGCTTTCCAAGAAACAGGGAAAAAATGGAGCTCACAGTGGTGACTTTGAGACTGAGGGAGCCAGCGGTCTGCGCCGGGGGAGCGCGCATTCTCAGGGGCCTGGCCTGGCCTGGGGCAGGAGGCGCTGCAGTGGCCCAGCAGGGTCTCAGGGAGTGACTGGTGGCCCAGAGAGGGGTTCTATGTCCCCAGGAAGCTGCCACAAACTGGGGGGCAGCAAAGCACACCCTCATTCTCTCAGATTTCTGGAGGCTAGAAATGGGCAGTTGGTGTGGCAGGGGCCACATTCCTTGCAAAGGCTTGGGAGGGGGACACAGAGGTGGGGGGGCGAGAATGCTACTTCCTGCCTCTTCCTGGCTTCTGGGGCTCCAGAGCCAGCAGCTCCCTCGCTCCAATCTCTGCCTTCATCACCACATGCCGTCTCCTCTCTGTCTGTTTCCACATCTGTCTCCTTCCAAGGATACCAGCCACTGGATGTAGGGTCCACCCTAATCCAGAAGGATCTAATCTTAACTCAGTTCCCTCTACAAAGACTGGTTCCAAACAAAGTCACATTCGCCAAGATCAGGCTTCCAGTGCGTGAAGTAGGATCAAAAATGCAGGGACTCGCCGGGCGCGGTGGCGCACGCCTGTAATCCCAGCGGCTTGGGAGGTGGAGGCAGGAGGATGGCAAGTTCAAGACAAGAGGCAGTCTGTGTAATTTAGACCCTGTCTCAAAAAGTAAAAAAATGGGCTGGGGGTGCAGCTCAGTGGTCCAGCATTTGCAAAGCATGCAGGCACGAGGCCCTGGGTTCAACCCCCAGTACCACAAAAAAAAAAAAAAAAAAAAAAAAAAAAGCAGTGACTGTTGAAAATAGGAAAAACCCAGCGCTGCCATTAACCCTCCTCAACAGACTCCCCTGGCTTCTAACACACTTATCCCATGGTTCCTGCCACTCTGTGGCAGTGGAGTCTTCTTTCATGAGGGTCGTTAGTTTCATCCTCCGTTGTGACAAGGCTCTGTGTCACATGCCACTTCCGGTAAGGCAATTTCTGTCAAAAACATCACGGTGTGTCCTCATTCACCTTATTCACCAGATCTGGCCCTGAGACTTCTGGCTCTTCTCGCTCTTCTCCAATGTCAAAATGGCCGTGAAAGGTAAGCATTTGGAGTCAATTCAGGACATCGAGGAGGCCCTGATAGCACATTGTACCTTTTGGGTGATGTAGTTCAAGCCCCAGCAGAGGAGCCCCCGGCTCGTGGCGGTAGTCATAGGCAGACACTGTGTCAATCCATCTAATTGAGAGTCTTCCTTTTTTTTTTTTTTTTTGGTTGATCCACCACTCTCCCAAACATGATGTTCTTCTCTAGGGATTGGTCCCTCCTGACTACATACCCAAACTATGTCAGATGCAGTCCAGCCATTCTTGCTTCCAAGGAGCACTCTAGTTGCACTTTTATGATGGGTCTGTTGGTTCTTTCGGCAGCCCATGGTATAGTCAATACTCATGTCCAGAACCATAATTCAAAAGCATCAACTCTTCTCTGGTCTCCCTTATTCACTGTCCAGCTTTCGTAAGCATGTGATGTGACTGAAAATACCATGGCACGCTCTAGCAAACCTCGCTGTTTAAAGGAAGGCTACTAAACTGGGCGTGGTGGTGGCACCTGTAACCTTAGCACTCTGGAGGCTGAGGCAGGAGGATCCATAGTTGGAGGCTGGCATGGGCTGCATAGGGAGTTCTGGGCCAGCTTGAGGTATATAGTGAGCTCCTGTGTCAAATAACAAACAAACCCAAACAAAAAAAAATAATAATAAAGGAAAACTGCTGTGAAGCAGCTCCTTCTAGAGAAAATTGTCACTTTCAACTTTCTGTTAAGCTTTTTGGGGACTGCATAGACCATACCTTTCCTGAGATTTGACCTATATTAGAAAATCACTGTACATGGCACCCAGTGGTGCCAAAGAAGAATTCCCAGAAATAACAGGCCTGCAGGAGGCCAGGGGAGTTCCGTAGGCATGACCATCAGGAGCAGGGGATCTGGGCCAGCCTGGGCTGTGAGGTAGCTGTGGAGTCTGGGGCCCTTTGCCCATCTCATTTTCCTCCTGCTTCGTGGGAATGACGCTACCTTTAGCCCTCAGAGTGGGGACCAACGGAAGACACCAGGAAGGCACTTTGGAAATCCTGCCATGGGCTCAGCTTAGCACCCGGCACAAGGTGGGGCTTGAACACTGGAAGCCACTGTTGTACATTTTATGAACGCATGAAGCACTGCGTAAATCGGAAACACACTGGGGACAGAGCTGGGGAAGGTGCGCTCTCAAGGCCAGGTTTGCACACCGTGGAGGGACCTGGCCGTTGCCCACCTCCTCTTCCACAGGGAGGGGCCGGCTTCACCTGGAACTTCTCCCTCATTTCCTAGCACGGTGCCAATTAAAGTTTCTACTTCACTGCCCCTTTCCGTGGCACAGTTACCACTCGATGCGGTACTGGCAGAGGACCCTTGTGGTTCATCGCATCTCTATCTGAGAAGTACAAGAGGGGCCGTAGGAGGACAGTGTCTCCAACCCCACCTAGGGCTCTGGGTGTGTGACACCTCTCCCCAGGAGGAAGATTTTTTTAAAAAGTAAGAAGTGATTATTTTATAACTAAATTTTTCATTTTGAGATCATTGTAGATTACATGCAGTTGTAAGAAATAATATAGAGCTCTACTTGGTGAACTGGGGTTCACTCGGTTGAGTGGGGCTCTGCGGTCTCTGAGGCCCTGAGTTCGATCCCCAGCACCACAAAAACAGAAGGACTTGGCAGTCCACTCCCAAAACAATCAGCCATTGAGAACCATATGAGGGTCGCTATGAATTGGACCCAACGCGATGGCACCTAACAACAACAATGTGCCTTTCAGCCAGGTTCCCCCAATAGGAACATCTTCAAGACCGGCTCAGCATCACAGACAGGCTACCGACATGGATACAGCCAGTCAGCAATTTCCATCACACCGTCCCTCAGATTGTCCTTGACAGCCATACTCACTTCCACTACTCGCCCACCGCCCCCATCCTTAAGTTCTGACAGCTGCTAACTTGCTCTCCACTTCTATAACTTTTCCATTCAAAGAACTTCACGTAATGGAATTACGTGAACACGTCACTTTGACCCGTTTCTACCAGCGCGGCTCTCTGGAGGCTCACCCGGGTTGTGGCACGCATCGATAGCCTGTGTTCCTTCATTGCTGAGTGCTATTCCATGGCATAGATGTACCACATGGTTCAGCCACTCACCTATTTAAGGGCCTCTGGGTTATTTCCAGTTTGGGGCTGTTACAAATAAAGCTGCCAGAGCCATCCATGTACAGGTTTTTGTGTGAGCATACGTCTTTGCTTTTCTGAAATGAACATCCGGGAGTGCACTGCTGGGCTGGATGGGAGTTGTGTGTTTAGTGTTACAAGAAACTGTCAGATTTTTCCCAGAGAGGCCGTACCATTTTACATTCCCGCGAGCAGTGTCTGTCTGATCTCGTTTCTCCACATCTTCTCCAGTATGTGCTGTTTTTACTATTTGTTATTTTAGCCATTCTGATGGGATATAGCTCATTTGGTTTTAATTTGTATTTTCCTAGTGACTAATGGGCCGGGCAGGAGAAGGATGTGGCAATCCACTCCCACAGCAATCCCAAAGTAATCAGCTATTGAAAGCCCTATGAGGGTCGCTATAAGTCAGACGGACTCTAACAATAATAACAATGGGTTGGAGTTTAGCTCAGTTGGTAGAGTGCTGTTCTGTGCCCTCTGAGGCCCTTGGTTCTATCCTCAGCACCACAAAAATGGAAGAAGGATGCGGCAATCCACTCCCGAAGCAATCCCGAAATAATCAGCCATTGAAAACCTGTGAGGGTTGCTATGAGTCAGACCCGACTCACTGGCTTCTAACAGCAGCGATGACTAATGATTTTGAGCGCACTCACTTGCATCTATAAATTCTCTTCAGTTAAATCTCTCTTGCTCATTTTGTAATTTCTAAATTATGTGCCTTTTTATCTGAGTTTTCAGGGTTCTTTATTTATCACAGATACTAATCTTTTGTTAGATAGGTGGTTTGCAAATATTTTTTCCCAGTCTGTGGCTTGTATTTTCATCTTCTTAACAAGAGGGTCTTTCATAGAGCAAACTTTTAAACTTTGAGGAATCTAATTTATCCATTTTTCCTTTTATGGCTCATGCTTCTCATATCATGTCTAAGAACACTTTACTCAGCCCAGCTTTAGGTTTCAAATATTTCCTCCTTTTGTTTATAAGGTTTTTTTGTAAGTTTTATGTTTTACATATAAGTCCATGATCCATTCTGAGTTAATTTTTGTCTAACTTTGTGAGACTAAAGTTCTTTTTGTTTGTTTATGAACATCAATTTCATTTTTTCTTTCCCTTTTTTTTTTTTTTTTTTTTTTTTTTTTTTTTTTTTTTTTTTTTTTTTTTTTTTTTTTTTTTTTTTTTTTTTTTTTTTACTTTTTGAGACAGGGTCTTGCTAATTTATGCAGACTTCCTCTGGTCTTGAACTTGTGATCCTCCTGCCTCCGCCTCCCAAACCACTGGGATTACAGTCGTGTGCCACCACGCCTGGCATGAACATCAATTTCTTTGGCACGATTTGTTGAAACAACTATCTTTTCTCCATTGAATTGCCTTTGCATCTTTATCTAAAACCAGTTGAAAATGTTTGCGTGGATCTATTTCTGTCTCATTCCCCTGGTCAATGTATTGGTCCCTTCAGTAATACCAGCCAGCCTTAATTACTGTAGCTGTTTAATAAATCTTCATTTTTCCCACTTCATTTTTTCCCAAAATTGTTTTAGCTATCCTAGTTTCTTTGCTATTCTATACAAATTTTAGAATAATCTTGTCTAGACCTATGAAAAATATTGCTGAGATTTTGATAGTAATTGTGCTAACTCAAATATCAGTTGGGGGAGAAGTGACATCTTTAAAGACATGGTGATGTCTTTCTGTTTATTTAGATCTGCTTTGGTTTCTTTCATCAGCATTTTAAGCAAACAGTTACCTTACACACTCTGTTAGGTTCACCTTTCTTTCTTTCATCTTTTCTTTCTTTTCTTTCTCTCTCCCTTCCTTCCTTCCTTCCTTCTTTGTTTCTTTTCTTTCTCTCTCTCTCTTTCATCTCTCTCTCTTTCATCTTTTCTTTTCTTCTTTCCTTCCTTCTTTTTTTCTTTCTTTCTTTCATTTTTGAAGTAGCCATAAATGATATCTCATTTAAAATTTTGATATCCACTTGTTCATTGCTAGTACAAAGACATACAGTTGCCTTGCTAAAATCACTTACCCATTCTGGGTGCTTTTCTGTTTGTTTAGCAGATTCCTTGGGATTGGCCATATATTGCAGTCACAGAGAGAGTTTTACTTTTTCCTTTTAAACTGTGCTCTTATTTCCTTCCCTTGCTTTATTGCACTGGTGGGACTTCTGTACGGTGTTGCATAGAAGCGGTCAAGTGGGTGTTCTTGTCTTCCCTTGATTTTAGGAAGTTAAGAGACAACTATCTTTTCTCCACTGAATTGCCTTTGCACCTTTATCTAAACCCATCAAGTATACGTTAGCTGCAGGGTTTCATAGATGCTTTTTAGCAAATTGAGGAAGTTCCCCTCAATTCCTACTTCTCTGAGAGTTTTTCTAGTGAATGGGCACTGAATTTTGTCAAATTGGGGGAGATGGTGGTAATACTTTATTTTTCAAAACTCCTTTCTACTGTCAGCCAGTCAATGGAGATGTTATTATTAAACGTCCATTGGATGTTTAATACTGTGGTAGGCCCCACAAGATGTGTAAAAGCCTAAAGATTTGGACCTTACCCTCAAACACCGAGGGACATGATTCCTATATCACAATTTACCTTACACCATAAAGTGCTACAGGACACCAAAGGTTGAGGAGGCCAGGGATGACCTGGCCAGAAGGTATCCCTTAGACTGGCCTCCAGGGTTGAGTTATAGCTGGATCTGCAAGAGAGGGGCAAGAACTGCAAAAAGCGAAATGCCTTGAAGTTCTCTCTCCTACCAAGAGCCACAGTAGATCCGCAGTTAGCAGGGCCCCGCTAGCTGCTGGTTTCTGGAGACGGACTGTGTGTGCTCTGTGGATTATCTCTGACAAATGCTCAATCCTGGACTTCCTCTCTTCCTCATCCAGCTGAACATTTGGGCCTCTTTCCTGCCATCAGTCAGCATGCTCAGGGGATGCAAACTCACATTACTGCTAGCTGAAGAAAAACATAATTAAGGAGCTCAATCTGTTGTCCCTAAATTGTACCATCTATTCCAAACCAAATCCGAATGATATTTGCATTACCTTTTGTTCAGAGCTGCCCACACTGCTTGTCTGTCCTAAGGCTGGATAAAAACCGACCATGTGATCGTAATATGCACGTCGTATTTATGAAACTTCCTCCCTCTCAGCTAGCTGACCTAGTGGGGACTAAGAGTCATGCCCTAGAGATCTTTGTACCCACACATCTGATTCATTGGACCCGCCCGTATTTTATGTGTTTACTCTAACATAAAGTAATAAGGTAATAGTGTTCTTATCTGCAGAATTAAAAATCCGGCCGCGTTATCCATGGGTCGTGTTTTGGGTGGTCTTTCTAATGGGGTTGGTGGATCTGCCGGGGTCGGCGCCTTCTCTCTCTCTTTGTCCTGTTGGTGCCCAGTGGCTCCTCTTGGAGGCAGATGGTCAGGGTTAAGGGTGAAATGTGAGGCCATGAGGCAGAGTGAAACTAACTGCTCCCTTCACGAGGGGACTGAACCTCTGACCTTCACGTCATTAGCACAGCGCTCCAGTGCGGCTGTCCCCAGCTGCCATTTTATATCATCCTAGGGCATCTCCACACACCTCAGGAGGGAGCTCTGGAATTCCCCAAACAAGTTCATTTTAAGTCACTTGAATTTAAACATTCAATATGAACTCAGGGGGAATGGCCAGTATGGACGCAGCCAGCCCCCCAAACACCCCACAGCACCCCTCGAGCCCACTGAGCCAAGCAGTCTGGGGAGGAAGGAGCCTGCAAGCAAGTAGCAGACATGGAAGGCTTTCAAGCCCCGGGGGACAGCAGCGGCCGACCCGACATCTGCATCTCATAGACACTGCTTCATGTGGTCAGCTGGGGTGTGTCTGCCCTTCCCGGGCCGGATGGACACAGTTCAGCTCTGGGCCAACCAGGCTGTTCCTTTCTCTTCTGATGGACTGTGATGCTCTGCGTCATCCAAGGAATTTACTGCAGGGACATTTTGTGATTTATTGAGATAATAAACTGGTCTTTGTTGCTGGGGATCTTTCCTGGGTCAACACGAAAGATTTATGGCCGCCATGCCGGCCTAGGCAGAGAAGGCTCAACATGTTCTCTGGCCACTGGCTGGCTTTGGAGGCAGGCGGGGACCCAGCAGGACCTTTGCAGGGTGGCCACAGCCTGAGTGCAAAGCAGAGGAAGTGACAGTTGAACTTGGCTATTTAGGAACACCTTCAGAACTCTTCCTTGTAGCTTACAGGTAACAATAGCCATATGTGCATATTAAAGGAGAGGAAGGAGAGTGCATTTTGTTGGAGGGCATTTGGTAATTCCCAAAGGGCTTTTATGTACTTCATCTCATTTAGTCTTCACCCCTCAAGAATTACTTGTTGTTGTTAGGTGCCGTCGAGTCGGTATCCAACTCATAGTGACCCTCATAGGGCTTTCAATGGCTGACTGTTTCGGGATTGCCTTGGGAGTGGGTTGCCACGTCCTTCTCCCATTTTTTGCAGTGCTGGGAATTGAACTCGGGTCCTCAGAGACTGCAGCACAACACTCTACCAACTGAGCTAAATCCCAGCCCCTACAAGAATTACTATCTTCATGTTATCGACGAGCAAAAAGACTCAGCCAACTCAAGTGACTTGCCCAAGGCCTCACAGCTAGCACATGGTGGCTGTCACACCAGAGTCTGTGTCTTCTCAAATCCATGCCCTTTTCCTTGTGGTTAAGTGCTGTCAAGTCAGAATGACTCATAGCAACCCTATGCACAACAGAAATGACTACCTCCCCCAAGTCCCAATCTAGACACCTGGCCACCAATGCCACCCCGTGGCCCCTACCTGAATGCAAGGTTATGAGGTCAGTCCACCTGAGCCAGGGCCTTGCCTCCTCTGGGTCCTTCTGCATTCATTTTCTGGACTCCTCTGGGAACTTAGGGGTGTGGAAAAGTTTGTGTTTAACATCTGCCTATGGACATCCCCTTCCTAGGTCGAAGAATGTCACTAGGGGCCACAGAGCAGCCAGAGCATGTGCCCAAGCTTGGCCCAGGTTGGTCCCACAAGGATGCCAGGTCCACGAGGGTGGAGAGCTTCACTCTGTGGGCTCATGCCCGTGCCCTCGCTCTAGGAGCTGCCAGGTACGGAGTGGGCTCCTAGCAAATCCACTGAGGGCAGTGAAGACATTGCGAGTTGTCTAGAGGGAGGCTGGCCAGCGTGGCAGAGGGGTTCTAGGACCATGGTTGTGTCCATCCATGGCAAATGTCAGGGCTACATCCCGGGTCCCTTGCGTTCCGTGCAGTTTACGAACCTGGTCCTCTGTCTTCCCCGACCAATCTCATTCTGTTCTCCAATTATGTGCAGTTGGCTTCCAAGGCTGGAGACCAAGAAATCTGACTGGCATGCGCGGGATGGGCTGATTCGCAGCGCACACGCTTACCTGCCTTAGCATGTAGGGTTCTGAAGGCCGTGGGAAGTTTAAGGTCTCACCCTCCTAGCAACACCAAAATGGGGCTTGGGACATAGAGAGAGCAAGGGGTGCTTCGCATATGGGGCGAAGGTGACCTAATGCCACTTCCAAGGTCAAGCACCCAAGAGGCTGGTGTTCGCAGGCATGCGCGCATGCACACACACACACACACACACACACAGCCCTCGCACCTCCCGCCTCCTGGGGCGTCATGTGCAGAAGGTCTTTTGGGCAGTGGAGTGGACTCAATGAAAAGAGGAAGAAATTCAAGGCCATGGGCCAGTTTCACCACAGGACCCCCACCCAGCCAAACGGGCTCGCTGGCTAGTCAAACCCGAAATCTGTCACCAAATTCTGCTCCCTGGCAGTCCCAGGCCAACAATGTGATGGGAGACAAAAGAAAGAGAAACCCAGATGGAGCTGGCCGGCCTGTCTTTCCAGGCAGCTGCAGACCAAGCAGAGGGTCAGCACAGACCTAGGAAAACCCCCCTGGCGGGACACTGCTGCTGGCTTGGCTCGGCTTCATGGGGTCTCAGCCCCACACCTTATGGGGTTTGTTTTTAAAAAGATGCAACATTTGTTCCTAATATTCTTTTTAAATTTTTATTTTATTTATTTTTGGACCTGTCTTTTAAAATTTTTCAATTAGTATTTTAATTGTCTATATTTATGGGATTGTTGCTGTTGGGTGCTGAGTTGAGTCCAACTCATAGCAACCCTATGTACAACAGAACAAAACACTACCCAACACTGTGCCATGCACACGATCTTTCTATGTTTGAGTCCAATGTTGCAGCCATTATGTTTCTTCTCATTCTGAGTCATGCCACATCAGCAAAAGGAGGTCCCAGGGGCTTTACTCCATTCCCATCATTAAGGTTGACTCTACTTTGAGGAGGCAACTCTTCCCCAGTCATGTCTTGAATGCCTTCTAGCCTGGGGAGCTCAGTTTCCAGAATTATTTTTGACAGTGCTTCTCTGCTATTCATAGGGTTTTCAATGGCTAATTGTTTCAGGAGTGGGCTACCAGGTCCTTCTGCCTAGTCTGTCTTAGTCTGGAAGCTCTGCTGAAACCTGTCCACCACGGGTGACCCTGCTGGTATCTGTGATCCCAGTGGCATAGCTTTCAGCATTACAGCAAAATGTAAGCCCCCACAGCATAACAAGCTGACAGACGCATAGGGGATTTATGGGGTATAGCGTGATAATTCAGCTCATATATACAGGGTACAATTATTAAATTGGGCTTGTTGACACTTTCATCTCCTTAAATATTACACAAAACCTTTTCGATTAACATGCGATGATAATTATAGACGTTTGGGATGTACAGTATGTTTTTTTAAAGGTGCATATAGCATAGTGAGGTTCATTATGAGATCTTCACAGAGTGGCAGCCTGTATTGCACCCCTGTTCTCTCCCTTTTTCTCCCTCTTTGTTGCTCCCCTCCCCCTCTCACCAGCCCTCTCCCTCCAGGACGGGTCACTTCTATTTTCCAATCTTAGATATGTAGAGTTGTGTATATCTGTCTGTATGCATAGATACACTTTTCTTTAAGGCAGTGTTCCTAATTATTCTTTATAAAATCATCTTTCTGCAGGTAACACCAGGCCCCCGTGGATTCATTCATTCGTTCACTCACCCACTCGTTCACTCTTTGAAACCCTGTCTCAGTTCTGACCTACCCTATGGCCCCTTTAGATGACCAGAAACTGTGGGCAGCAGGTAAGCTGACCAGCGCCAACTGGGGACAGCTGAGAAGCAGAGCGATCTCGGAAGATGAATTATGGTGTTTTAGGACAAGGCTAATGGTCACATTTGGACCCGTCAAAGTCCTGTTTTGGATGTTTGTATTGATTCTAGAGCATGGTTTTGCGTTACCTAGAGGTGTTCCCAATCATCAAAAGAAATACATTGAAATTTGAGCGAAGCGGTCTGTCATTAAGCCAGATGTCCCCAGGTGGGGTGTGAAGCCATGGGGCAGGGTGTCTTCTTAGTACGGGGGGGGGAGGAGAAGGGGGATCGACTCCAGGGCTTGAGGTATTGAGCCCTAACACAATGAAAAGGCTAGTACCTTGAGGTGTGCAGAGCTTGGAACTACCGGGAAGAGCTTATTCCGCAGAAGAGAAGCCTGGGTTAAAGAGGAAGAAGGAAGGGGAGGAGGTGCAAATGGGAAGAGTGGCCAGGGGAGGTTCTGGGGGACCTGAAGGAACCCCTGGTTTGGAGGTGCAGTCTCCATTTGAATGAGTACAACAATCGCCTGGGGCTTTGTAAACCTGGACCTCCCCAGGCCCCTGTCTTTAGAGATTCAATCGAGTGGGACTGGACTCAGGCCCGAGAATCTGGATTTTTTAGCAGAAGCCCTGGTGAGTTTTATAATTAGGAAAGATGCAGGCAAACTAGAGCTTGCAGATGATGCCTGCCAAAGTGAAGAAGCAGCCGCCTCGCCTAGCCAGGTGCAAGACGGGCCCCAGCGCCGAAGAGGCCAGAGCAGAAATAACCGGAACCTTTGAAACTGTGGACTGGCCTAAAAGGGTCTCTTTTTTTCCTCTTTATCACCATTGAGGTTTGAATTTTATCAAACACTTGTCCGAATCTATTGCATTCATAAATGATTTTCTTCTTTATTCTGTGACTGTAGTAAATTACATTGATTGATTTTAGAGCAATCATGATATAATCTTGCATTCTTGGAATAAATCTCATCTTGGCTGTGATATATTTGTTCTTATTATATATTGCTGGGTGCAATTTGATAATATTTTGTTTGGGATTAGCATTTATGTTTAGGAGAAAGAAATGGTTAGTAATTTTCTTTGTCACATTTCGATATTAAGATTATATTGCTCTAAAAAATGAGTTGAGCAATCATTTCTATTTCTCTGGAAGACTATGTATAAGATTAATGTTATTTCATCCTTAAATATTTGGAAGAATTCACTGGTGAAGCCATCCAGGCCTGGACTTTTCTTTGTGAAAAGTTTTTCATTATAGACTTTATTTATTTAATCGATATAAATCTACTCAGATGTTCTTTTTGTTTATTTATCTGGCTCTAGTTTAATAACTTGGATTTTCCAGAGAATTTGTCTGTTTCATCTAGATGCTGAAAGGTATTGTCATCAATTGGTCCAGAACAGTGTCTTACCTTATTTAATAGCCATAGGCTAACCCAGAAGGGGTGGTACACACCTGTAATCCCAGCATTCAGGAGGCCAAGGCCAGAAGATTGCAAGTTTGAGGCCAGCGTGGGGTACATGGTAAGACACTGTCTTAAAACAAAACAAAACAAAACATTTTTTTCCCCTAGTATCAGTTACTTGTGCCTTCTTCTTTAAAAAAAAATCAATCAGGCCAGGAGTTTTATCAGTTTCACTAGGCTTTTTTTTAAAGACAATTTTTGGCTTTGTTGGTTTTCTTTATTTTACTGTTTTTTTTCTATTTCATTAATTCCAACTGTTTATTAATTCCATTCTTGTACTATCTTAAGGTCTAATTTGCTGTTCTCTTGTTAAAACCTTGAAATGGAAACTTAGTTAATTGTTTCTTCATTCTTTTTCCCCTTCTAATGACGCAGTTAAGGCTGTAAATTTCTCTTAAACATGCTTTGGCTGAATCCTTTAAGTTTTGATATGTTTTACTTTTATTACCTTTTCATTAAAATATTTCCTAATTTCCATTGTGATTTCTACTTTGACTCACAGGTTGCTTAAAAAATGTATTGTTTCATTTTCCATCATCATAATCCAACTGAGGACAGAGTCTCAGTTTTAAAATATGCTAAGCACAATTGCCTAATTTCTTATTTAAATCAATCTTTTGGGTCGTTACTTTCTGACAGCTGTCCACAGGGTGCCTGGGGCCTCTTTCCTAAATTCATCTTTTCCTGGTCCAAAACCTTACATGTGAAACAAATGAACAACAGAAGCAGAGGATGCCATTGTTCTTTGCCTCCCCCCGTGGCCTTGGTGTCTCCCTGGGGAAGGCCTCTCCCTGGCTCACAACGAGTGTTCCTCAGGCTTTTCCAAAGTAGTTGCTCTTCTGCCATTACCAATGCTGCAGTTGGCCACATCTCTCTTTTTTCTTTGGCTGCCAGGAATCTCTGACTGCTGAACTGAATTTACAGTTCAATTATAGCAACAGTATCAGTGTATGGAGACCAAAAGTGTCTTTCTCTCCCTAGCTTGGTCTCTCCCTCTTATTTCTCTTTTCCCAAGCTCTGAGTTTGCTTTATTTTCACGTTTTACCATACTGTTATCTGTGTGTGTCTCTGTGCGAAAGTTGAGCTACTTCAGATCTGCTAATTTGTGTAGCCACTTGGAGTTTTTAATCTTTCAGCTATGCAGACATTTGAAAGGCAATGGAATTGATCTTGGAGAGGCAAAGATACAGGCAGTGTTGCAATGTCTAGAATTTGTTGTGAAATTGGACTTTTATGAATCTTTGCTCTACATGTTCTGTAAGACTTTTTAATAACTATTTATATGTGTTGTTTTGTGTGAAAGGCACTTTTCAAGATAAACATTAGCAAACAATGTGCTTTGAGTAACTAGCTAAGGTTGATGGACAAATCTGGCCATGCTGCCTACCCAACATGAAAACATCCAGGTCAGTTTTGCAAGGTCGTGGACAAATGGAAGAAATTAAATCTTGAAAACAGAAGCCATGCCAGTATTCATTACTGCACTAGACCAACATGTAACTATAAGTGGTCTTTTTCCTTTAAAAATCATACTAACATAACTAAAATATACTTGAAAGCACTAACCCATTGCTTTTTTGCATTGTGCTATTTATTGTATTATTTATCTATTTTTCTATGGGCACGACCATCTTTAGAAAAGTCAGTAAGAAAGAAACTTCCCTGTCTGCTTTTCTTTTCCACCCATGATTATTGTTTCTTTTCACAACCGTTGTTGTTGTTGTTAGGTGCCGTCCAGTCGAGTCTGACTCATAGCGACCCTATGTACAGCAAATCGAAACACTTGCCGATTCTATGCCAGGCACACGATCTTATTTATGTTTAAGCCCATTGTTGCAGACACTGTGTCAATCCATCTGGTGGAGGGTTTTCCTCTTTTGTGTTGACCTGCCACTCTCCCGAACGTGATGTCCTTCTCCAGGGATTGATCTCTCCTGACTACATGTCCGAAATATGTAAGACGCAGTCTGGCCATTCTTGCTTCCAAGGAGCACTGTGGTTGCACTTCTTCTAGGACAGATCTGTTGGTTCTTCTGGCAGTCCATGGTATGTTCAATAGACGTCTCCAGCAACTGTACTAAAAAGATAATACTGTCATCTGGGAGCAGGGGATAAAATGACCCTCCGTGGGGTCTATCTGTGGAGGGAGTCGTGTTGCAGGTCACCTGGCAGGGGCTGAAGAAACGTCTGTGCCCAGTCTGGGTGGCTTCAGGCTCTCTCTGCGAGTCTTGTCCTCCTTTCTGCTCTCTCAAGCATGGGCTAGGTCTTTGTAGACCTTTTTCCCAGGTGCTGCCTTTAATTTCCACCTGCATTTGTCTTTGCTGTTGAGTTGTATTTCCTTGGTGACCCCCTGGGGACAGGTCCTGGCCAGCAGCTCTGGTCTGGGGCTGTGCCTTCCAGCTGGGGAGGACCGGTCAGCTGCCTGGGCCCCCATGCCCACCGGCTACGTCTTGCTGTGTGGTCCTAAGGCAGGTGACCTCACCTTTCTGTGTCTCCGGCTGGAAAGCTCACATAATGATACACCCTAAGGAAAGCCAGGGCACTCTGTCAGCCCTTTGAGCCACTCGCTGGGGTGAGCCTCCAAAATGCCTGCCGCTGCGCCACGATCGCTACCTCCACGTGACCAGGTCGTGGAAGCCTGGCTCATTGTGCTTTGTCTGGAGTGAATGCCAGCCCGGCCACAAAGCCCAGCGCTCAGTTACATCGAAACTGCGGCAGGCTTGGACTGGCTTCCACACTGAGGATGCTCCGAAAAGAGCAGGGCTTCCGACTGACCTGGCCCTTGGGTCACTCTCTCCTTTGAGTTCTGCTGAGGGTGAGCGATAAGTAAGAGATGACCCAGGGCAGGTGGGGGCGTAGTCCAGCCTCCCACGGCAGTATGGGTGGGGGCAGCATGTCCTGCAGAAGGCATTGGGCGCCTGGAGGCAGACGTGCATGTGCAGGTCTGGTGTGTCACTGCATAAAGCGGAAAATGAAGAGCTGCCTTTATTGAGTTCCTACTGGGTACACCCTGGTGTCTGATCCTGTCAGAGCTTGGAAGCTAAGCAGGGTCGGGCCTGGTTAGTACCTGGATGGGAGACCGCCTGGGAACACCAGGTGCTGTAGGCTTGGGAGAAGGACCTGGCAACCCCCTCCCAAAAATCAATCTGCCATTGAAAACCCTATGAACAGCAGAGAAGCACTGACATAGTGCCGGGCATCACATAGTGTCGGGGAGTGTTTTGTTCTGCTGTACATAAGGTCTCTGTGCGTCGGACCCGACCTGATGGCACCTAACAACAACGACATCAACTGGGCGCCAGGAACAGAGCTAGGTATGTTGCTCTTCCAAACCCTCAGGACAGCTGCACGAAACCCTGTTAATATTCTCAAGTGAGAGCAAACACCCTCGGAAGTTTACGTGTTTTGCACCATCATGGAACCTTCTTCATTGGGGCCTGTGGGCTCTGTCAGATTCTGGCCTGGGGCCTCCCTGAAGCAGGGGCTTTGAGACCACCCTTCACGGCTCTGCCAACTGCAAAACCGGGGCTTACTGTGCTCCCTCTTCACCATGTAGCCTTGGGGCTGGACGCAGAGCCTTGGGTAGGAAGAAGGCCTCAAGTAAGTCTCGTTCGCCTGACAATCTTGCACCAGAGTCCTGGGACCTCCTGTGACCAGCTCAGTCACATCCCGGGGGGCTCCCCGCACTGGCTGTGTGCAAAGGCTCGGTGGTCTTTCCCTCGGGCTGCTGGGTGGGTGGGGCTGGCACCTGTGACCACAGAAGCAGGCAAGCGTCTTTATGTCTTGATATGCACAGAGAGAAGGTGGGGCCAGGGTGCTGCGGTTTTCCCTTGCTGAGAGGAGAGAGACAATCCATAGGATTAGCCTTGTGTACTGCTGTCTAGAGGCAGTGGCTTCTAGAAACCCCAGGTAAGGAGGCTCCTATTCCTAGGTGAGGATCTGTGGTGTGCGTGCCTCCTGGTCCGGCCCGGATGTTCTGATGGGCAGCAGCGCCGTGCACACAGATACTAAGCACAATGCACTCGGGACCCTCGGGTGAGGGGCATGGACTCCTGCGGCCCTTGGGATGCTGGCAGAGATGGGAGAAAGGAAAAGCCTCAGGTGCTTTTGCCTTGCGGGGGCAAAGACAGCTCTTTATTTCTCTCTCCTTGGGGAGAGACCCAAAGTGTACCACTTTAAGTGCTAGCAACTCTTACACAGTCGCAAGGGCAGAAGCTTCCATGTTGGTGGTCTCGGTGGAGAGCGAGTTCTTTCCTTGTTAATGGTTGCAGCAGGAGAGCGTTCTTTCCTCACCAAAGGTCCCAGGGAGAGAGCAGAGAGAGCTATTTCCTCATCGGTGGTCCGGGTGAAAAAAGGGGTCCTTCCTTGTTGATGGTCAAAGGTCAGGGCAAAAAAGGGAAAAAGGTCAAGCTGCTACAGCGCAGCTCCTTATATAGCTCACCCACGGAATGGCCTGAGCCAATCAGCTTTGAGTCCAAATGTCCAATCAGGTTCGGGGGATTTGTGAAGGGTTTTGTACAAACATCCAATCAAGTTACTTTCATTTTCCCTAGATTTCTAATTTACAAACCATATCTTCAAAAGCCGTTTTCCCAGTTTTGGGGTTTTTGCCAATTTCCTTCCAGTTTCTCCCTACAAGGATCCCTTTGTGTCGATTGGCGGAAGCATGCTGAGTTGACAGGCGTCTTATGGCTAGGGGTGTGGACTTTCCACACAGGGAGACTGTCATGAGAGGGTAGGCAGGGTAGAATGGGTGCTGCCGCAAGGAGGGTCCACGGGGTGAGGGGTGAATTCGGTGCTCATAGGATGGATACCGAACCAAGCACTGCCAGGGTGGGTGCTAAGTGAGTGCCCGCAGGATGGGCCCTCCAGGAAGGGTTGCCTGTCATCCAGGGAATTTTCCTTGCCCAGAGAGCCTTGGGCTGATGTGTCCCGGGTGGGGGGTCCGCTGTGCAGGAAGGGTGGAAGCAGCAGGTCCATGGACGCATCAAGCAGTGCGAACTTCAGAGTCCGCAGAGGCCTGCGCGTCTCCTGCCAGGAAGAAAACGCCCTCTGGCACGAATGAGCACCTATGTTTCAGAAGCCATCTCGAGTACCTGGCACATTGTCCTTCCTCCCAATCCACCAGCAGCTGCGACATGCAGGCAGTGAGCAAGGTGCCCCCAGATTCAGTCCCCAGGCTGCCTCCCACCAAGGATGTAGACAACAGAGGTTGGGGACTGTGTTCCAGGGAGGCTGGGTCCTTGTGGTGAAGCCAAGGCCTGGTGCATGGGGCTCTGCCACTGCCTGCCTTGCCCCACTCCTGACAGTACTGCCCTTCTGTATCCGACGCAGCTGGCACTGCTCATTTGCAGTGTGGGAACCTCGATTGTGACCCTCATTATCCTGACACCTCCCTGAGAGCGCTGGGCTGCCCTCAGCCAATGATTCCTGAATAAACACTTAAGTGAATGAATGAATGAACAAATGAGTGATCTCATGGTATTGGCAGCCATAGAAAAATATAGTAGTTTTGGCCAACCCAGTAGGTTCCACGCAGGGTCTCCTCAGGCCCCACGGGCAGACCTTGGTTCTGGGATTACAGTGTCTCCCTCTGCCGTTCTTCGTCTTGTCCAGACTCCAGAAGTTCTGGGAGAGAGGAGAAAAGGTCCACAGTGTTAACGGACCCCATGTCCCGGAAGATTCTACGCCTCTAGGCCTTGGAAAAAACCTGGCCTAACTCATTAGCCATAGCCCTGTGGCATCTGATCCCATCAGATCTTGGAAGCTAAGCAGGGTCGGGCCTGGTTTGTCCTTGGATGGGAGACCCCCTGGGAACACCACGTGCTGTAGGCTTGGGAGAAGGACCTGGCAACCCACTCCCAAAAATGAACCAGCCATTGAAAACCCTATGAACAGCAGAGAAGCACTGACAATAGTGTTTCGTCTATTGTACACAGGGTCGCTATGAGTCGGATACCAACTCGATGGCACCTAACAACAACAACAACCCATTAGCCATGGCGACTTTTTTTGCCCGCAGGCCTGGTGCTGCGCGGGCGGAGTTGGAGACACCGTCTTTCCAGTAGGCAGCTGTCCTGCATCCTGGGTTTGCCAAGGCAGGGCAGATGTGGACCCTCTCGGAACACACTTGCCGGTGGGTAGCAGATTCAGAGCCCCCGCATCCAACTTTTCTAACCTTCCAGATCTGAGCACCCATCTGGATCCTTCATTTGAACCCGAGCCATGTGGGAGCCAGGGGTGGAGAGGAGGAAGAAGCTCTCAGATGCCGCCCGCCTGTGATGCACTCGCTGCGCTGAGCCCCTTCCTGTCTGCTGTCTCACAGAACCCCGCCAACCCCTGCCAGGGAGAATCGAGATCCTCATCTCACAAATGAGAAAACAGTAGTTGGGAGATGCTAAGTGACGGCTCAAGGTCACAGGTTCCATAGACGGCACTTCCTGAGAGTGAACCAAGATGCGGCCCCGCGTGGGGCGCCTCTGGTCTTCTGCAACAGCCATCACCCCCACCAGCAGAAGACCTTCATTTTCTTAAAAGCTGAACGCAGAAGGGCTGAGCTGGGCAGGGTTCCCTGATGGAGCCAGCGCTGCAGGATCCCACCCCCAGCCTGCTTAGAGTCAGGCCTTTGGGCACCTCATGGTCCCTGGGGTGCTGATGCATCACCTCACAGCAGGGCGGCTGCCCCCGCTTGAAGAAGGACCAGCCTCAGGATGGGGAGTTTTGATTTACTTGGAGACATCCAAGGTCGGTTCCTCTCAGGTTCCAACTCATTTTTTCAGTCTCTGCATTAGAGGCCAGGAGTGCGGAATGTGGCAATCTGGACATGGGCTGTTTCTTGGGCTATTTGGGCCAACCCCCCATCCCCTATGCAGCATGTGGCTGGATTCAGGACAGCCAGGGGCTGTGTGTGGATAGGGATATGTCTTCAGATAGTGAAAAGTCATGAGTCGTGTGTCCTAGCTAGCACAGTGTTCCGGGCTAGCTAGAAAAACACAAAGCAAACCAAGACTCCAGGAATGCAGGGCTATAAACAGGGATTTAGCTCAGTTGGTAGAGCGCTGCGCTGCAGTCTCTGAGGTCCCGAGTTCAATGCCCAGCACCACAAAAGTGGGAGAAGGACCTGGCAATCCACTCCCAAGGCAATCCCGAAACAATCAGCCATTGAAAACCCTATGAGGGTCGCTATGAGTCAGATACCAACTCGGAGGTACCTAACAACAACAACAAACAGGTAGAGGCACCTCCTGCCTCCTGTCTGCTCCACAGGGAGGTTCGCGTGCCACACTCTCAATTGACATCTGTGCGTCCATTTCATGGGTGAGAACGTGGAGGCAGCAGGCGGTGAAGGCCTTGCCGGAGCCCCAGGTCTGGCGAGCTGGGGGGTGAGGGGTGCAGTGCCTCGAGGTCAGATCTGAGGTCGCTTATTTCACCGTGCATCTGTCTCCCTTAGAGGCGAGGGGCCCATGCAGTGGGTAAGGAGCTGGTCTGCTCCCTGGCCTGGCACTTGGCCTTGGGCCGTGCACAGCAGGTGACTCGTCTGCCTGATGCTCTGTCGTAGACGTGGGGTCATGGCGAGGCACACTCGAGAGGCAGGTGTGGTCAGGAGGTGTCGCATCTGAGAAAAGGAGGATTCTCCCGGTGACCCGTGTGGAAGGCCACCTGGGGGTGCCTGGCTGCGCCGTGGGGGTACTGAGGCAGGAAGAGAGACCAAGCCCGGGCCCGAGCAATGCTGTTTGTTGGCCTCTGAGCTGTGGATGCGCTCGGCCTCCAGCGTCCCACTGGGAGCACCCAGAGCTGTATACTCAACTCTTACTCCTCTTTCATACCACCCCAAACTTATTTCCCCTCCCCCATCTCTGTAGATGGTGGTAGTTGTAGTTGTTAGGTGCCATGGAGTTAGGTCTGACTCACAGTGACCCTCATAGGGTTTTTGATGGCTGATTATTTTGGGCTTATTTTGAGAGTGGGCTGCCAAGTCCTTCTCCCATCTCCATAGATAGTTTATTAACTGTTAGTTTATCCTTCCTACATTTCTTTTGTACATGTAAGCAGAAGTCTTATTTTCTTATCCCTTCTATCTTTCTGAGGGTTGAACCTCGAATATACTAGGCAAGTGCTCTACCACTGAGCCACATTCTTAGCTCCCTTTCTATTTTTTATTTTGAGAGAAGATCTTGCTGAGTTGCTCAGGTTGCCTCTGTCCTCAAATTCCTATTCCTGAGTCCCGTTTTTGTAGTGCTGGGAATTGAACTCGGGACTTCAGAGACTGCAGAGTGGTGCTCTACCAACTGAGCTAAATCCAAACCACAATCAGGATTTTAAGACCCAAAATGGGCCAGCCAATGGTGGAGCACACCTGTAATCTGAGCCACTCCAGAGGCAGAGGCAGGAGGATCAAGGCCGAGGTGTGGGGCTGGGCGCCAGGAGGGGGTGCCTTCCAGACCAACTGTCTTTGGACCTCGGCCACGCACAACCTGGTGGGGTATTGCAGGGGTGGGAGGACACCTGCGCAGCCAGAGTTGATGGCTACGCACAGGGACACAGCCCCGCCCCAGGGGCCTCGCCCCCCCCCCCCCCCCCCCCCCCCCCCCCCCCCCCCCCCCCCCCCCCCCCCCCCCCCCCCCCCCCCCCCCCCCCCCCCCCCCCCCCCCCCCCCCCCCCCCCCCCCCCCCCCCCCCGGCTCTCCAGCTCCTCTTCCCCTCAGGATCTCTGCTCCCTCAGAGCCCTCCTCCCTCCAGCTGATGCAGCACGGGGCACGTGGTGACGCTCAGATCCTCGGGAGCACTTGAGGGTTCCTGTGGGTTTCCGAGGAGAGGCCATGAGCCCTGGTCCCAGAATGCACCATGCAAAGCCAAGCCCAAACCAAGGCCCCCGCCTTCTCCCCTTGTCAGCTCGAAGCAGGGTGGGGTCTGCCCTGTTCCGAGGCCACCTCAGAGCAAAACATCCAGCCGGGGACGGCTGGCCAGGCAGGGGGCAAGGATGACAGGACTCTCAGGACTGACCCCAGTGCTCTGTCCCAGCACCTGCTGGACACTGGCCCAGCCTGGGACAAGTGTCCCTTGCTGAAGGGCCCTCTGGCTGCCATGCCAGTCACATGCTGGAGGTGGCTGCTGTGTGTCCTCAGAGTACCCGGGACATCGAGGCCGGCTCCCAGGGATCCGTGGCTGCCCCTCTTCAGAGTGGGGTCACCCTCTGTGCTCACTTCCTCTCCTGCGCCTGCTGGGTCCCCGCAGGCTGTCTTAGGACCGTCCCGGCCCTGCTGTGTGGTGGCCCCACGGAGCCAGCTTTGCCCCCCTGGGCACCCCACTCCTTCCAAAGTCCTCGTCCATATTTCGGGGTTCCCCATGTGGACATGGGGTTGGCAAGATGGGCTCTTCCTGACCTGGGCTTCCTCTTCCTTTGCAGTTAAAAACCGTGACCGCGAGAGCGACGTCCACACTGCGTAAGAGGCGCTTGTGCAACAGGGCTGGGGACAGCGTCTGGGGATGGGGCGGGGGCTCTGTTTTCCGACACCTGAGGGCCTTGGGTTGGTGCAGTAGGAGCACTCGCAAGGTCGTCTCAGAGAGGAGAGAAATGTCCCGGGAGGAAGGAGGCCCAGGAGCCCGCTTCTTCTCCTTCTCCGCTTGGGGCTCTGGGCACTTCCCTTCCCTCTGCCCTGGGAGTTTCCACAGCCAGAGCCTTTTCTTTGTAGGATGTGGCGTATTTATTCAGCTTGGTGTCAAGGTCAAGCACAGACCCTGGTAGGAAGCCAGACTAAGCGTTCAGATCCCGGTTGCTTCACTTTCTAGAATTGCATCCTTAGGCATGTTATCAAGCCTGCCTCGGTTTCCTCATCTGTGAAATGGTCACAATAATAATACTTCCCTTGTGTGGTAAGGATTAAATAAGTTGATATGGTTTATGCCTAGCACCTGCGTGCTGTTGCTGTTGTCCATGTACCCAGATTGGTTTTTGGTGCATCACCACTTTGCACAGCAGGTTTTTTTTTTGTTATTGTTTTTTTGTTGTTGTTGTTGTTTTGTGGCAATGGGGGTTAAATCCAGCACCTCATGCTTGCATGCTGTGCAAGTGCTGGACTACTGAGCTGCCACCTCCAGCCCATTTTTTTACTTTTTGAGACAAGGTCTCCCTAAATTACGGAGACTGCCTCTGGTCTCGAATTTGCGATCCTCCTGCCTCCGCCTCCTGAGCTGCTGGGATTATAGGCGTGCATCACTGCACCCAGCTCCTGCACAGCAGTTTTTGACATTTGAGATCATCCAGGTCTCAGTAACTGTCGGGCTAGTCACCACCCATGTGCACAGACAGTGCCTTTTTCATTTCCCGGACCTGAGCAATGTCTTCCAAGCTCCTCCTCCTCTGAGGATAAAGCGGTACCGTCGCTGCTCCTGGTAGAAACACCTCACAAAAATAGGTGATTAAGCCAGGCACCATGACACACGCCTGTAATCCCAGTGCCTGGGGAAGCGGAGGCAGGAGGATCGCAAGTTCCAGACCTGAGGCAGTCTGTGTAACTTAGCGAGACCCTGTCTCAAAGAGTGAAAAAATGGGCTGGGGGTGCAGCTCAGTGGTCCAGCACTTGCAGAGCATGCAGGCACGAGGCCCTGGGTTCAATCCACAGCACTGCAAAAAAAAAAAAAAAAAAAAAAAAAAAAAAGACGATCAATACCCTCGCAAGACGCTTAGATCTGGGGTGGTTCTAAGGAGCAGTTTTTGTTGCCTGTTGGTTGTTAGAAGCCCAGACCCTGTTTCCTGTTTGGCGCCATGTCAGCTGCCCCGGTGAGGGGTCAGTGCCAGGTGCCTCCACCCCTGGGGAAATAACTTGGTGTCCCCGGTGCTACCCCAGCTTCCTGGGCCTCGCTTCCCCCTGGCTCCACAGGCCCTCGAGGGTTGGTCCCTGCAGAAGCTGTCGTCCCCAGGGTCTCTCCGCAGACAGAGTCTTCTGTGGGGCTGGGTGGGGTCCTCATGAGAACAGCCAACCCCGCCCTTTGTCTGGCTGTGCTGAAGAAACACAGGGACTGGAATGATGTCAGGCAAGTAGAGCAATGGATAGATGTTCACCTCGACGGCAGCAGGGCAGCTGGCTCATGCTCAGCTCCGAGGACACGAGGTCAGGTCCCACGAGTGTCAGGTCCCATGCATGAGCTTGTCCCCCGTGCAGCACAGCTATGTAGGAGCCCTGTAGGCACTGCCCGCCCGGTGGCCCTGGCGGTGACCAGCAGCCCAAGCTGCGAGCTGGGCACACCCGACTCTCTGACCACATGAGTGAGTGGGCACCTGGCCTCTGGGCACCTTCTGTCCCCTGACCGCCACAGTGAAAGGTGGTGTGGCCTTGCAGGCTGCTTTTCTAGGAGCGTGGAAGGCGAGGAGGAGAGACTCGGAGGTCCCCCATGGTGACGCAGCCGTGCGGCTGGTGCCTGTGTCCGGGTACGGACATGCTGTCACTTGGGATTCCCTGCTGGACCTGGGCGGACAGCTCCACACAGGGCCCGGGTGCACAGTGTGGCAAGTGTCACGCACTTGCTCCCTGCCCCCTGGCACGTGTCAGAGCGGCATGAGGCACGAGTGGGGCAAAGCGCCGTGGTCTCCAGTCACCGGCTTGTCGAGAGAGGCCACCTCTGCTGGCAACAGAGAGCGGCCCTTCCAAGGCCCCAAGTGTGCCCACTGTCACGCCAGGTGCTCTCAGCGGTCATGCGTCTCAGTCACCCGCAGCCACACGGGCCAGGCTGTCATTTGCCTTTTGCAGGGTTGGCAGCTGTGGCCCAGCTACGTTAAGTGGTAGTCAGCAGTACATACGGGGGAGTCGCAGGCACTGAGGTGGGGTGCAAACTAGGCCCACTGAGGCCCAGCTGGACCTTCTCCCCACAGCCCCAGGCAGCCTTGTCTCCCCCAGGCTGCTCCAAGTCCAGGTGCAAAGCAGGTAGCTTTTTAGGTGAGGCTTAAGAAGGAGACCCTCCTGGTCCCATGGGGGGTAGCTGGCTCATCAGTGGGACAGGGTCCTGTGACTGACAGCGGGAACGAGGGTCTCCCCATACTCACTGCTCCCAGGAGGAGAACCAGCTGTCTTTCTACCTCGGCCATTATTTTTTTAAACATTGGTTTTCATTTGGGCACCTTCTCTCTTTGGGAGATTGCAAAAATTAAATCGTTTTTAAGCAACCAAACGACGCTTCTGGGGTTTGTAATGGACTTGTGAAATGTGCGGAACTTGGCCGTTAGGTCCTCCTCATCCTGCCTCCCGGGGGCCCGGGGGGGCGTCAAGTTGCCCTTTCCTGACTCCGCTTCAGAGCTGATCTTGCCAACTGGGGCCCGGTCATTGCCTCTGGGATAAGGAAGCCATGGGTCCTAAGGCAGTTGAGAGGTTCTGGGCGAGCGGCCCCCACTCAGGGCGCTGGCCCTGCCTTCCCTCTGCTGTTTGGAACAAGTCAACCAGATCACAGAGGGGTGGGGGTTAGACGGCAGGGGGCACCGGAGTGGCCAGCTTCGCCTCCCGCCCTGTGATGCCAGGGTGCCTTGGAGGCCAGGGGGTCCCCCAGTGGGAGACACTCTGTCCTCTGCAGCACGAGCTGTCCACTCATAGCGTGGTGTCCAGGGTCAGCCGTGACCGGCTGGTGCTGTTTGTCTAAGCTGGGCACACAGTGCCTATATGTCTTTAGCCCCTCCAAACTCGTAGCTGGATGTTCCCTGCCATGCGGTCAGGACTGGGGAGGTGTCAGGCTGGCAGGATGAGCTGAGCTCTGTGACTCAACCCCTCTTGCTGTGAAGGGCCTTGGATATACCAGAGGGGCCGCCTCTGCACAAGGGGCCCGACAGGGAAGGACCATCTGGGAGGGCACCTGGCCTCGGCCTCTCTGCCCCTGCATTTTCTTAATCCTAGTAGTTAAGAGGGCTGGGATTTAGCTCAGTTGGTAGAGCGCTATGCTGTAGTCTCTGAGGTCCCGAGTTCAATTCCCAGCACCGCAAAAATGGGAGAAGGACCTGGCAACCCACTCCCAAGGCAATCCTGAAACAGTCAGCCATTGAAAACCCTATGAGGGTCGCTATGAGTCAGATGCTGACTCGACAGCACCTAACAACAACAACAACAACAAGTAGTTAAGATGCCTGCAGCCGTAGCTCTGTGGCACCAGATCCCGTCAGATCTAGGAAGCTAAGCAGGGTCAGGCCTGGTTAGTCCTTGGGTGGGAGACCGCCTGGGAACACCAGGTACCGTAGGCTTGGGAGAAGGACCCGGCAACCCACTCCCAAAAATCAATCAGCCATTGAAAACCCTGTGAATAGCAGAGAAACCCTGAGAATAGTGTTTCGCCTGTTGTACCTTGGGTTGCTATCAGTCAGACACCAGCTCTATGGTACCTAACAACAACAGCAAGAGTCGTTAAGAATGTGGAGTCCAGGGTAGAGGGCTGGGCTCCAGCCCTGTCTGCCCTTTACCAACCATGGCCACTGTGTACTTTTTCCTCTTCTGCACAGGGGAGCTGGTAACAGCACCTACCCCATGGAACTGTCACCAGGATTAAGTGACTTAATGCATATGCAGGCTTAGAGCAGCTGCCTGGGAAGCAGTACAGGGTGTCATCATCAATTACGTTATTGCTGGACTGTATCTCTGCTCCACAGAGCTACCGTTGCCTGGTTATACGTCCTAATAAACAAACAGTGGGGATAAACAAGGAATTATCTCAGTGCTTGGTGAGACTCAGGGACAAAGGAAACTACAGACCCTCACAGACCAGTGGTCCCCAGAGATGTCCAGGTCTTCACGCCCAGAGCCTGGGACCGTGCCAGAAAAGGGAAATTAAGTTTGAAAAAGGCATAAAGGTGTCTGGTCATAGACCATGAGATGGGGGATCACCCTGGATTTTCCAGGTGCATGGAATGTCATCACACGGTCCTCAAAAGTGGACGAGGGAGGCAGAAGAGGAGAGCCCAAGGGAGGGGTAGCCAGGGAGGGAGGCACAGAGATGCCACCTGTGAAGGTGGAGGACAGAAGCCGGGAGCTGAGGAGCAGAGGTGTAGAAGCTGGCAAGACTCTGCCCCAGAGATTTTGAGAGGGTGCCTCGCTGGGCCAGTGCACTTGGGACCAGATGTCCACCCTGCAGAGCTGTAAAACAGCAAGTGCGATGACCAGGCTGCTTACTTAGGGTCACGTGCTCATGCCGCCTTTGTGCAGGCTCCCAGGTGCTCAGAACTACCTACGGTCGTCACACAGTGCAGTCCAGGTGTGCACACTTCTGTATGATCCCCTCCAAGAAGACCTAATGCTTCCACAATCAGATCCCTTCGGGAGCTGCTTATTAAAAGTCCGGGAATGTCTGCCGCTCACGAATGCTTCAGGTTCTACTGGGGTTGGGAGGCAGAGGGGTTGGTACCCATAGTAGCAACATACAGGATTTGGGAGGCTTTGGTACCTCTCAGTGGCGGGGAGTCTGAGCCCAGTGTTGGATCCCCAGCTCAGTAATGTTCCCTTCCATCTCTCAGCCACTCCATCCATTAAGAAAGCTGCTGTTAACAGTGAGAACAGTACCCCAAAGGGGACCCTTCACGGCTCCCCGGTGTTCCCGCCTCACCTGCTGGTCAGATCTCTGTCTAGAAGGACATTTCTCCACCAGGAGAGAACTGAGCGGGGGCGGGGGAACGGCCCCACGAGGCTTCACCGAACAAGGCTGGATTGATGACTCCTTTTGTGGCAACATCTGGCTTATTCCCCACGATGCTTTTCCTTTTTTGATTCTTTTATCTAACATCAGGCTGGGATTTAGCTCAGTGGGTAGAGCGCTGCGCTGCAGTCGCTGAGGTCTTGGGTTCAATTCCCAGCACTGCAAAAATGGGAGAAGGGCCTGGCAATCCACTCCCAAGGCAATCCCGATACAGTCAGCCATTGAAAACCCTATGAGGGTCGCTACGAGTCGGATACCAACTCGATGGCACCTAACAACAACAACATCTAACATCAGTTCTGTTCAGTTCAGTTCCCTGTCTCCCCAGTTTCCTCTGCTTGCTCCTTTGGTCTTTGGAGGTAGAAAGGTGGGGCTCTGAGGCCTTCCTGTGCACAGCTTGGCTTGGCTTTGGCTTGGCTCTGGAGTGAAAACACCTGCCAGCTGGGCCCTGCCTCATTTCTCTCAGTCCCAAGTGAACCAGCCAGGACATCTTGTAGGGCACCTCTCTGCCCGCTTCTGCCCCCACCCACCAGGCTCTGATGTTGCTGTTGTTCGGGGTTTTTGCTGGTAGCACTGGGAAGTTTGCTTTTGTTTCATTTTTGGTGGTTGGTTTTGTAAATTCTGCAGCTGTGGATGTGACAGCCTCGGCTTGCTAGCGTAAAAGCAGAGTCAGGGCAGCGAAAACAGACAGAAACTCTGGTGGTGTGCGGGGGCGCTCTGGGGCCACCTGTGTGCAGAAACCACGCTCAGAGGGGAGGTGCCAGGGTGCCTAAGACATCGGCAAAGCTCCCCTTGCGTCTGGCCTAAAATACCCGCTCGTCCTGCTCCGGGCCATGTGCACAGAATGTGACTGACTCACACCAGCGGTTCGACGTGCACCTGTCCTACCCGGTGTCATCAAAAGCCCATCCTGTCTCAGAAGGTATTCTTTCCACTCTCAGGTATGCGGTGCTAGAAAAGCCAGTGCTGAGAACTGGTGTGTGTGTTCTGCGGAGAAAGTGAAGGGAGAGTGAACTGTGCCACGGCAACTAAGAACTGAACTCAGAAGTTGTTGTTGTTAGGTGCTGTTGAGTCGGCGTCCGACTCACAGTGACCCTATGTACAACAGGTGAAACACTATTGTCAGGGTTTCTCTGCTGTTCACAGAGTTTTCAATGGCTGATTGTTTTTTGGGAGGGGGTTACCAGGTCTTTCTGCCAAGCCTACAGCACCTGGTGTTCCCAGGCAGTCTCCCATCCAAGTACTAACCAGGCCCGACCCTGCTTAATTTCTGAGATCTGATGGGATTGGATGCCACAGGGCTACGCTGCGAACTTGGAAGAGGAAAGCACAAAACAAAGCAAAACTGAACTATGCAAACAGTGTGGGGATTGACTTTCAAAGCCCTCGTGTTCGAAAAGTGTAACGATATTTTAGCTAAAGCCAAGCTGCCGAAACACAGGAGGGTGATCTGCCTGCTTTGAAAATGTGTTAGCCTCTGATGTGAAAGCCAATAATTGATATTCAAGAGGAAACCAGAGCTGCTTAGCCGCCTCAACTTCCCTGTCTGTCACCCACGTGGAATTCTTGAGATCTTGGTCTGGGAGGTGAGAAATCAGAGAGAGGAGCAGAGGGAACGCACACAGCGCTTCAGGAATGGAGCAAAGTATGGTCTCTGGCTGGTCTGCAGAGTGCGCAGGCGCAGGGCATTGTGGGCTATAATTTACACTGCAGCGAACGTGGCAGGGACCCTCCTAACCTGATGGGAGCCTCAGAAATGACTGCAGGCCCCGCCTTCTTCCTGCCAGAAGCATGGTGTGTCCCCGACACCCCAGGACCAGGCTTGCCTTGGGGGCCTCTGCGCGCTCTGCCTGGCTGGTTTTCCCGCTTTGTCTCTTCTTCACCTCACACAGCCACTTCCTCTGAAAGGGGACCCTGTGGTTG
>VMDO01009258.1:0-78422 GCA_007922755.1 Pedetes capensis | reverse complement strand
ATTCTGATAATTTGGATTGAGTATCAAGCAAAGTGGCTTGATTTTTCTTAATCATTTCTAACTGGGATGACAGAGCAGCTTCCAAATTAGAAACCTTTCTTTCAATTATCTCCAGTGTATTTTTAGTATTTGTCTTTATTTCTCTTAGCATGCTTATAACCATGACTCTGAACTCCGACTCAGAGATCTCTAATAATTGCGAGTCATTGAAGTGATCCGTTGGAGTTGTATGATCTGTGGATCCTTCAGCTCCATCCTGCCCCCTTGTGGTTTTTGTAACTTTACTTGATTTTCCCATAGTGTGGTCCAGAAAACAGAATCTACCAGTCTGACTCCGGGGTGGTAAGGGTTAGGGAGGGGATAGATTCCATTTCTCTTCTAGGATCTGCAGTCTGTGTCCCGCAGGCATGGTGAGAGTGTGCTGCCAAGGTTGCACTCCGTGTTGGGTCCGGGCCCCGTGGGTGCGTGTGCGCGAAGTCCACTCCAAGTCTCTGGGATTCTATCCGCTGTCTGTGTGATGGCGAAATGGCAGTGGTCCCGCTGCTGGCCACTGTGTAGCTCCTCTGAAGCCTAATCCTTGATTTCAGTGTGCGCCTAGTTTCATTCTCTATCTCTCAAACTAAATTATCACTGTTTCTATTTATTCAATTTGAGTTTTAAACCCCTAATCGAGGCTTCCCATTGCTCCAGAACAGAAGGCGTGTGTTATCTGTCAGCCATCTTGACTCCGGCGAGCATTTATTTTCTTCATAACCCCATGGATAGTTCCAATTTTAAAGTTCCAAAGTGATACTATGCATGCTTACAGAATGACACCTAATGCTTATTTACAACATACCAGGATGGTGCCAAAGTATCAAATTCTAGCCTTCAAATAAGCATGAGTATGTCATAGTCAATAACATGAGCCAGATTAGTACTATCACCCACTGCCTGGTCTGTTGACTATAATTGGGTTAAATTTGAAGTGATTCAAAGCATTCTGAAGCTACCAATGGGTACATCAGATATTACACGAGCTTGGGACAACTTGGCAAATAAAGTGCAGTAATTGCAGATAATATTTTTGAAAATCTAATTCAACCCAGTTCTGGAAACTGTGAATTGACTATTGCAAAATTTCCTTGCGAACTCACTAAGAACTGTGGCCACTTCTACCAAAACAGAAATTGATAGGTTAGTTTTACAAAAACAAGGGAAAACTCCCACAAGTTTTATATTGTTATCTCTCTAAACTTTATAATAAAAAATATTTAAAATTTAAAGAAGTCATACTATGTATATATATTTTATTATGTAATTTATGTCTAGCCCAAGACAATTCCTCTTTACTCCATGTAGCCCAGGGAAACCAAAAGGTTGGACACCTCTAATCTAAACCTTTGGTCAGGCCTTCACCAAAACTCTGTGGGTCTCAGGTTGATTCTGAGGAGCTGTGCGCAGGAGGTGTCTCAACTCACAGAGCAAGCACAGCTGGCCACTGCTTCCATAGTGCAGATTCAGAAGGAGAGTACTCTGGGAGGATATTCAGTCCCTACTCCAAACTTTATCAAACAGGAAGTAAAAGAACCTAGACTCCAGAGAGGTTAAGCAAAAAGAGGATTTTTGATGAGATTGAGGGGCAGCTTACAGAATCAGAGGATGAGCTTATTAGTCATAAGCAGGAGAGAGAGGCCAACACTGAAGGCCTTGGAAGAAACAAGGATATACATACACACTGGGCTTTCTCTGTCCTATCTTTGTGCTGCTCTTCCTAGGATGTTCCTCATTTTATGGGAATGTGGCACCATAATAGCAAACTCACACAGAGAGAATAGCCCCACTTAAGGGAAGGATGCATAATGGAAAAATCCAATACTATATTAATCTGTACCCCATCATAATTTACTAAAGAATAAGGGAAAAAAAGAACTCACCGGGAAAAGCTCATGGGCTATCTCTGGATCCATCACTGTGGTCTGCAAACTAGGCACATGTAAAAGGCTGGAAGTCTTCATTTAGATGACATGACCAGAATAAGAAAGGGACGAGCAGTTTCCTCAAAAGAGGGAACACGAAGAGAAAGACGAAACTTGGCTGAGACATTAAATCATTGTAACTGCGACCTCAGCTGGAATACAGGGTACAGGGAGCACCAAGAACACACTTTTGAGGAAAAGAGAGGCAAGAGGTTTTGAAAGGACCCTGTGTGTTATAGTTTGGAGCTGGAATGTCCCCCAAAGGCTCCTGGTTGAAGGTCTCAGCTGGTGGCACTATTGACAGGTGGTGGAAACTTTAGGACATAAGGCCTAGCTGGAGGAAACATCATTCATGGTGTGCTTTTGAAATGTATATTGGGACCCCTGTGCCCTTGAAGTATATATTTGAACCCGAGCCCCTTCCTCTTTCTCTTTGCTTGGCCACCATGAGGTGAGTAGATTTCCTCTACCACATATTTCCACCATGATGTTTGCCATCTTCATAGGCCCAAAGTATCAAGCCCAAGTGATCAGGGACTGAAATCTCTATAAGGCAAAATAACTCTTTCCTCCTTCTGTCTTTCTCAAGTATTTTGTCACAGTGATGGAACGCTGTGCAACACACCATGTCAGGTCATACTGTGCCAGACTACCCTTCCAAGATACATGGGAGGCTTGATATTAGCAAAAGCATGCCTCTCTCCCACTCCACTGCAGTCCCATAATCCCAAGGCTGCAGTGAAGAGTACAGTACAGTTGCCTCAAATTTGCCAAACCCACCCATAAAATCCAAAGTACAGAACTCTTCTGCAAAAACCATGCTGCCACCATAAGAAAGGTCATGCCCCAATTTTCATCTTCTTTTCTATTATCTTGATGATATTTTTCAGGTGTTTTACATCTTTCATTATATATATTTTCTAGGATTTGAATAATAAAAATGCAAAATGTATCAGTGTGATAGATGACATATTTTAAGACATACACATGCTAAAATTAAAGGGTGACACAAAAGTGGGTAATTTACTCCAGGAGAAAATTATCTTGCCTGGAGACCAGCATCCTATTCACATGTGGTACCTGGTGATGGCTATTTACCACATTGAGCCCGAGGCATTACTGACCTTGACATGACACTTGCAATGGTTTACCACTTTTGCTCAAACACAAATGCATCCCTGCAGAGAAAATACAAGTTTCAAAGTCCTTTGGAGAAAAGAACCTTCTTCAGCTGAATCTGTAGCTTCATTAAATAAGAAAAGAAGCATTCATCTAATAGTCATCTTATGGGACAGATCAAATCAAACCCCCTGCCTTCTAACAGAGACAGAGGATCCTACATACAGATTGCTCACAGCCTTTGAGCTTTGAATGTCACTGCCAACTGCCAGCCTTACAGATGTTTCCACACCGCCCAAATGCAATTGAAAATCTGGTAGAAACTGTGTAGAAACTAAAAGCAAATCCATTATTTGCTCTGAACATCAGTTTCTCTTTCTACTTCTATATAGTTCTCAAAAAACACTATTCTCCTTCTAAGACTTTAAACCCTGACTGCTGATGTCTTCCTTCTCAGCTCTAGCACATAGTCACGAAGCTTGACAGTCCCTCATCCTAGGCTATCCTTCTTCTCATGCCTGATGGCATATCTTTAGTGCCCTAGATCAGGGGCCAGCCAACTGTGACCTGAGACCCAAATCTGGCCAATCTACCTGCTTTTGGTAAATAAAGTTATACCGGAACATGAGCATACTGGCTCATTTCTGTACTGTCTATAGCAGCTTCCCTACTCCAACAGCAAAAGTAGTTGAGACACACTGTTTGGCCCTCAAAGCCTAATTTGTGGGAAGCTGGGAGGTGATTGCTGAGGATCAAACCCAGGCCTTGATGAATGCCAGGCAAGAGTTCTACCACTAAGATACATCCCTAGACCTAAAGCCAAAAATATTTGCTCTCTAGACCTTTATAGAAAATGTTCACCTATGCCTATTCTATATTATTGCAGCAGGTCTGCCCTGCCCTAATCTCTTTCCATTTCCCCTTACTTTTTAAAAAGATCTAGGATTCAAAATTCTGTATTAAATTACCAATGGATCTTACCTCTCTCACATACAAACATACACACAAATTTAAAACTTTTAAAAAGCTCCTTACTGAACTGAGAAAAAACTCTAATGCCATGGTTCTACATGATTGGGCATGGCTCACTTCTGCAATTTCCCTATCATCTCCCTTCACTTACCATACTCCAGTCTTACTGGGCCTTCTCATTTCCCTCAGATACCAAGCCTTTCCCACACCAGGGCCTTTTCCACTACTGTTCTTTTTTCATTCAATGTTCTTTTCCACTCATCATTTGGGAAATGATAATGGTAGTCCTTCATCTGGACAACATCTGTCATCTTTCAGGTCTCTATTTCAATATCACCTCCTCAGAGATTACCCTTTCTAAAGAAGATTTCTTTCACTCTAGTCTTTCCTAAAACCCTGTACTTTTTTTGATAGAGAGAAATTAAGCATTTGTTTGTTTGCTTATTGGGTTGTTATTTATCTTATTAATCATAATAGTCACAGGAGGCCATGGATTATATTCATCTATTTATCATGCCATATTTGTCACATAGAAAGCACTCAAACCATCTTATGAATAAATGATCTTCCTTTTATTCCCCCAAAATAGTCATTCTTTGGCCTGACACAATTTAGCTTGATCCTGTTTTCTAGTATTAGTTATATTCCTAACTCCAAGTAAAATGAGATAACTATCATTTCCCAAATATACACACTGTATTTTGTCACTTCTGAATCTTCCTGGTCTTTCCCCAATACCATCTCCTCTGCCATTTTTACATGGGAAAATCTTTCTCTTACAGGCTTAATTCAATCAATTATTGTAGGAAACTGTGTTATAATAAAACTAGTATAGCTGGGCATGGTGGTACTTGCCTATATTCCCAGAACACAGGAGACTGATGTAGAAGGATCTCAAGTTCAGGGGCAGCCTGGGTTACACAGGGAGAACTTACCTTGGAGAAAAAAAGAGAAAGAATGAAGGAAAATAGTGTCAGCAGGGTAAAATAAAAAGCATATCCCTTAAGGATGCTTCCTAGAACAGTCTTTAATATAATTTGATACCCTCATGCTAAAATGCAATTCAATGAAAGCAGTTCTATGTAGGTTATGCTATGATGCCTTCCATGTCTGATTCCCTAATAGGCTTAATTCAGGAACAAATTTTAGATTATGGTTGGATGGATTACATAATCTTCAGCTTGTTTTCTGCTAATATTTTCTCAACTGCAGTTTTGAAAGTAGTTGAGTACCAATGAGTACTGATATTCCCATATTCTGTTTCAGTTAAAATGAGTTAGGAATTTTCAGTTAAAATGAGCTAGGAATAAGGTTAATGACTTTATATGAATTCTGAGCAACCCAACTAGGACTTGTGCCCATACAAAAGTCCAACTCAGTTCCTTTCAGTGAAAAGAGAATATGTTATCACATTAATCATGAAAAGACATATACCTAGGGCAAAGCAACCTGTCTACTAAAATAAGAACATTTTTAGTTCATAATAATAAAACATTATTATTTGCATAAAGTAAATGTTTCAGTGTCTATTGTTTGTTGCTTGGAGGGGGGGGTGTCTATATCCAAATTGTTAGGAGAGATAGCAACATATTCCAAAAAGTTTAGAAGAAGTGAGACCACAACACACCTCTGTGTTGTGTGTGCCTGCCTCCTCCCTTGTTTTACACATAATAAACAATGCTTCAGATTGCAATTATTTCTAAACAAAGTACTCACTCATCAAGAGTTTATTGTTAACTAGTATCTCTGGAAATTTTTGATGATGGTGCTAAACCATATCTTTCTATTACTTACTTATGGAATTGTTATGTAAGACCCAAATGTAGTAATACATACACACAAACACATATATATCCAAATTTTGCTCTCCCTCATAGATTTATGTCAAGTGTGAATTTTATAGGTGCAGGTTCTATGGCTTAATTCAAGCTATTTATAACTCTGTTGAACCCTAAAAGGGCCAAGATAGCTGGAACACATCTCTGGCTCTTCCAGTTGTCATTTATTATCAATCACTACTCTAAATAAGCTATTTGGCCTTGATCTAGTTTTGACATGAAAATATTGAACAAACAAGCTCCTACTATGTGTCAGGCTAGTTGTTAAGTACTAAGGATTCAGCAATTAGAAAAAAATTCTAGGCTTATGAAACTAATAGTGAAGCCATAATGATATTTAATAAGAACTATTTATCATGCCCACAGCTGTACCACTGTGGTGTCCAATCCCATCAGATCTCAGAAGCTAAGCAGGGTCCGGCCTGGTTAGTCCTTGGATGGGAGACAGTGGGAATACCAGATGCTGTAGACTTAGGAGAAGGACCTGGCAACCTACTCCCCAATTGTGTATTTCTCCATTCAGAGAAGCACAGATCAAGTAGACTATGCTTTACACATTCTTACTCAGCAACCCTAAACCCAGAGACCTCACCATACTTCATTGAGCTGTGATTTTTCTACTCCTGTCCAAGTAAAAAACAAACACAAAAATAGAGAGAAATGAAATGGACAAATCTCTAGAAAGACACAAACTACAGAAACCAACTCAAAAAAAAACAGAAAATCTGAATAGATTTATAATAAATGAAGAAATGGAATTAGTAATTTAAAATTGCCCACAAAGTCTGAGCTCAGATGTCTTCATTGGTCAATTCTACAAAGCATTTAAAGAATTAATACCAACTCATCATGTTGTTGTTGTTGTTGTTAGGTGCCGTCAAGTCTGTCAGTCCCCCACACGTCTGTCAGTTTGCCGCACTGTGGAAGCTTGTGTGTTGCAATGAGGCTGAAAGCTATGCCACTGGTATCTCAGATACCAGCAGAGTCACCCATGGTGGACAGGTTTCAGCTGAGCTTCCAGACTAAGACAGACTAGGGAGGAGGCACCAGCGAACCACTCCCTAAACAACTAGCCATTGAAAACACTATGAATAGCAAAGAAACTCATCATAGACTCTTCAAAAGAATATAAAGGAACATTTCCCAATTTATCCTATGGCACAGAAACAACCAAATTGAGAAACAACCCAAATATCCATCAATGGGTAAATAGATAAACAAAATAGACTCTATCTAGATAATGGGAAAATATTCACTAATAAAAAGAAATGAAGTGCTGATTCATGCTGCAACATGGAAGAACCTTGAAAACTTTATGCTAAGTCAAAGAAGCCAGTTGTAAAGGACTACATACAGTATGATTCCATATACATAAAATGCCTAGATTAGGCAAAGCAGATTGGAGGTTGCCAGTGGATAGAGGGATTGGGGGGAAATAGATATCGATTGCTAATTGGTACAGGTCTCTTTTGAGGTTGACAAAATTATTCAAAAGTTGATTGTAGTGATGGTTGCATAACTCTGAACACACTATAACCGATCAAACTGTACAGTGTTAATAAATGTATTATATGTGAATTATTATTTTATTTTTAATTATTTTAATTATGCAATAGTTAATTATGTGGTAATTCAACACGTATATACACTGTATGTTGATCAAATCAGGGTAGTTAACATTTCTATCTCCTTAAAAACTTTTTAAGTTTGTGATTAGCAGGTAATAATTATACATATTTATTGGATATAGTATTTTATTTAAATATATGTATATGGTATATATTGTTCAAATCAAGACAATTAATGTTTCTATTTCTTTATCATTACTTTATGAACTATAATATATTTCTTACTAAAATTTGATGGAAAGGAAGGAGAAAGAAAAGAATTGTTTTCTTCAAATATGGAATAAACACTCATTTATCCTGAAATCCCAATAAAACTGTCATAAATAGATGAAAAAAGGCATAACCCCACATAGACAAGTAATATACAGAAGAAACTATGGGAAAGGGGAGATATCAGCATAATTTCAGATGCTAGAAAGCAGATGCAGGAGTGGTGCACTGACCTAAAGTTCCTGAGAAAGCTGGATGTGAAACCTATGGGGAGGAAAAGATGAGGCCTATCTGCATTCCAGGTATAGAAGGAGGCTGAAAATGGGAGTGTTGGTTAAAAATTTACATGTGGAGGAATTAAATCCCCTTCCTAAATCCATGGAGTTAGGCTCTGCAGTGCCCCCATTCCCCAACTGGGTATGGGTATTTACCTTTCTTCAGAAGCAGTGGGTCTGATGGTGGGCTCAGGACTTGGGCTCTGGACTCAGGGACTCAAAACACAGATGAGGGAGGGGTGAGATGGTCAACTGAAAATGGAGGAATTAAATAAAATGCTATATATTGAAACATAAGTAGAGGAAATCTCACAGACCACAAAACAAAATGACAAAGAGATGAGAAACAAGAGCGAAGTGACAAGAAAATTGGACTATCAACCCAGATGGACTATCAAATCTTGTTGTTGTTGTTGTTGTTGTTAGGTGCCGTCGAGTCGGTATCTGACTCATAGCGACCCTCATAGGGTTTTCAATGGCTGACTGTTTCAGGATTGCTGTGGGAGTGGATTGCCAGGTCCTTCTCCCATTTTTGCAGTGCTGGGAATTGAACTTGAGACTTCAGAGACTGCAGTGCAGCACTCTACCAACTGAGCCAAATCCCAGCCCCATCAAATCTAGAGTGTGTTTAATATTCCACACATAAATGCCAAGACAAAAGGGTTTGCCATGAAGCAGGGGATGAGATCATGGAGAGGAGAATATTATGAAAGAAATAACAATAAAAGTTCCCCAAATTTAAACAATGTGTTTGTAAATGGAAATGACATACCAGGGGTCCTGCAAAATGCCTATTATGGTGAAAATTCTTAATACTGGCATTTTGGAAGATACTCCCTTCAAAGGTCTAACAGAAATTCTGTTGAACACAGAATTCTGTATGTATCAAATTCATTAATCAAGTGGGAGGGTAGAATATAGCCAATAAAGAGGAAGTCATATAATCCAGAAAGTCTGTGATTTCAAAACAGACAGGAAGACAACAAAATTCCCAGGATGCTGGTGAGGAGCCTCTGGGAGACAGCTGGACTGCAGACCCAGAGACAGAGGAAGGAGAACTTTTTTTGCTGAGGGGATGTGGAGTGAGGATGGAATACAAGAGATCACTGGAAGTAATGATCTTGTACAGAGGAATTTTCAGCCTTCAGGACCTTTAGACGTGAGCATAAAAAACATATAAACAGATGTTGAAAGTTCCACATGACCCAAACTAACTCAAAGTTTTTAAAACCCAACAACATATTATAAAAGCCTTCATGTCATAATGGCAGGAGTTCCCCACTCTATATAGCTCCTCCCCCAGGCTCCCTAAAGTTACATCTGCTCTAGAAAAAGCAAAGGGCTTGATTGGAAAAAAGGGAGGAGGGGAAACACATAATTATAATTCTTGAGTTCTTCCAAGGCACCTGGTAAATCAATTTTCTGTTCCCCACTCAAGTTTGTTGCTTGCTGTACAAAACCCAGGGCCTCACATATACTTGCAAGTGCTCTACCACTAAGCTGCACCCCTTTAGCCCATTTTCTATTTTTTTTATTTTGAGTCAGGGTCTTGTTAAATTACACAGGATGCCTCTGGACTCAAACTAGCAATCCTCGTGCCTCCACCTCCCATTTTGCTGGAATTACAGATGTGTGCCACTGTGCCTTGCTCCCACTCAAGTTTTGAAGAAGGTGGTAAAGCTAGGGAATTCAAATTAAGGAAAAAATAGTACCTACTTCTTTTCTTAGCGATAAAAGTTTATTTGGCTAGCTTCCCCATGTGGGGTTAGAGTGCAAAGGTAACTGTCTGGGAGGAAGTATCCCTTGCCAGACTACAAATCTACCTGTGATTCAATCATGGACTTTTTAGCCTCTAGAATTTGCTGTTTATTTAAAAAAAAAAAAAAAAAAAAAAAAAAAAAAAGACTTACTTTGCTAATATAATTTATTGTGAGAGCCAAATGGGTCTTAGGTGTCAGAATTGGGCAGAAAATCACACTTGTTGTTAGGTGCTGTTGAGTGGGGTCTGACTCATAGCAACCCCCATAGCATTTTCAATGGCTGAGTATTTGGGGCTGCTTTGGGAGTGGATTTCCACATCGTTCTCCAGTTTTGGGGGACCTGGGGATCAAACCTAGGTCCTCAGAGAGTGCAGAGCAGCACAATACCAACTGAGCTAAACCCCAGAAAATCCCTATCTGTACGAAAATGTCCATGGAGACTCTCAGTACAAATAAGGACATACCAGGTTCCATGCGGGGCTGGGATTTAGCTCAGTTGGTTGAGCGCTGCTCTGCAGTCTCTGTGGTTCAGGGTTCATTTCCCAGTATTGCAAAAATGGGAGAAGGCTGTGGCAATCCACTCTTGAGACAATCTTGAAACAATCAGCTGTTGAAAACCCTTTGAGAGTTGCTATGAGTCAGACAGGACTCCACGGCACCTAAAACCAAGGTTCCATGTAAAGGAGGAATGCTAATGACAAGACTGCCCCAATCTGTCTAGCCATCAGGAGAGGTGTCCAGCCTGGGTCTGGGTAACCTCTTGGCATCTCTTAAGTCATGTTCAGCCAAATGGCCATGTGATCTTAATGAGGACCATCTTGGTAATGAGAGGACCAAACACTCTGCTGTTACTCAGCTGGAGGGCATGGATGAGACTGGTGCCCTCTCAGAGTCTCTGCTTCTTTTCTGTAACGTGAGAGTGCTGATCTCAAAGGGCTTAGCCATTGGAAAGTTTGGGGATTTTTAAGTATGGACTGAGAGTTTCTCCTGATGTCTAATGTCTGACCTGATATTAAAACAAAATATTATAGCAAAGAAGCATATTAGAGTTCAAATAAAAAATTTTCCAGTAGTAAGCAAATGTAAGATTCCCATCTCTTTCTATGTTTTCTTTTGGTTCATATTCATCAAATTCTCTTTTTCTATGTATTCATTGCTTTGCAATGAAACCTCCTATCTTGTTTCCTAATCTACTGTTCTATTTCCCCAGTAGGTGGCACCCTATTACAGCTTTCAGTTGCTTTCATCCTACAAACTTATTTCAGTCTAATTAGCCACCAAAAAAAGCAGTTAAGAGAAGGTAGGAAGCATTTGCTTATCAAAACCAGATAAATAGGAGAAACTTTAAAGTCTGCACCTAAAATATTCATTAATTGTTCTAAAACTTAAGCAATTAAGTTCTACATATAAGGTACCATAAAGTAATTGTTGTTGTTGTTAGGTGCCAAGAAGTCGGTGTCTTACTCAGCAACTCTATGTACAACAGGTGAAACAGTATCGTTAGTGCTTGTCTACTATTCATAGGATTTTCAGTGGCCAATTGTTTTTTGGGAGTGGGTTGCTGGGTCTTTCTCCCAAGCCTACAGCACTTGGTGTTCCCAGGCAGTCTCCCATCCAAGTACTAACCAGGCCTGACCCTGCTTAGCTTCTGAGATCTGATGGGATCCAATGCCACAGTGGTACTGCTGCAGGCAATAAAATAATTAGAATGATTTTATACAGAAGTGTCATACTGTTGTGTCTTAGAATAGAGTACTAGCCTTCCATTTGATAAATCTTTGATATTATAGATGATCCAAATGATGCTGTCATAGTCAGTGCTATTCAAAAAAAATTAAATCCATTTTTTTGGAAAATATTCCCATGATCAGTGTCTGGCCTACATGAAGAAAACAGTCTCAATGTCTTATTTTTTTTTTTTTTTTACAATCACTCTTCAGCATCATCTTCCTTGACAATCTTCACATACAAGAGAATCTACACCATCCTTGGAAAGGCCAGTTCCAAAAATTCCACATTCAGTGGAGTTTGGCCAACCACTCATAAATATTATGAAAAGAATAGAACTCAGGAATTTCTTGCCATATTTTCAAACTATATGCTCTCTCTGGTGGCTGTTTTTGCCATAAGTACAGCATGATCTATTTTTTAAAGAAGATTTATTCTTATATGTTGACAAGCAAAGGAGCCAGTAACTAAATGAGATGAGAAAAGACTTGTGTTGATGAACATGAGCCCTAACAAATTTGAATTTACATTCTCAGAGAAGTGAGGTGAGCAAATATCACAGCAGTCTCGGGTCATGAAGCAGCAGCCCCTGATTTAAGCCTAGTGGCGAGTTAGGAATCATAGTTATACCCTACAGGGTCCAAGATTGGCCTTGCTGCACTCAGGCCAGATGTAGAGCTTCTGAGAACAAACAGCTACCTGATACCCTCAGAGCAAGAAAGAGTCCTGGGTTCTGCCACCCAGTACTGCAATGTAAAACCTGAAACTTTGACACTGCTAGAGAAAAACAGGGAAAACACTTCAACATGTAGGTATAGGCAAGGACTTTCTGACTAGGACCCCAAAAGCACAGGAAACAATAGCAAAAACTGACAAATGGGATTGCATGAAATTAAAAAGCTTTTGCACAGCAAAGGACCCAATTATCAAAGTGAAGAGACAGTCTACTGAATGGGAGAGAATCTTTGTTAGCTATATATCAGAGAAAGGGTTAATATCTAGAATATACAAAGAGCTCAAAAAATTAGACACCAAAAAAGCAAACTATGCCATCAAAAAATGGGCAAGAGAACTGAACAGAGACATCTCAAAAGAAGAAACCCAAATGGCCAACAATCATATGAAAAAGTGTTCGACATCCTTAGCCATCAGGGAAATACAAATCAAAACTACACTGAGATACCATCTCACTCCAGTCAGAATGGCTACCATCAACAAAACAAACAACAACAAATGCTGGTAAGGAAGCAGGGAGACAGGAACTCTTATACACTGCTAGTGGGAATGCAGATTGGTACAGCCACTACGGAAATCAGTATGGAGGGTCTTCAAAAAACTAAAAATAGAACTACCATATGACCCAGCTATTCCACTCCTGGGTATATATCCAAAGGAATAAAAGTCAATATACCACAAAGATACCTGATCATCCATGTTTATTGCAGCATTATTCACAATAGCTAAGATATGGAATCAACCTAGGTGTCTATCAACAGATGAATGGATAAGGAAATTGTGGTATATACTGTGGTATATACACCCTCGAGTTTAATTCAGCCCTGTTGTTGTTGTTAGGTGCCGTCAAGTCAGTATCCAACTCATAGCGACCCTCATAGGGTTTTCAGTGGCTGACTGTTTCGGGATTGTCTTGGGAGTAGATTGCCAGGTCCTTCTCCCATTTTTGCAGTGCTGGGAATTGAACTTGGGACCTCAGAAACTGCAGCACAGCACTCTACCAACTGAGCCAAATCCCAGCCCAATTCAGCCATAGAAAAGGACAAAATTATGGCATTTGCTGGAAAATGGTTGGGACTAGAGATCATCACTTTAAGCCAAATTAGCCAGACCCAGAAAGATAAGCTTCACATGTTTTATCTCATGTGAATGTTAGCCATGCATATATGTGTGTATATATATATATATATATATATATATATATATATATATATATTCATTATTAAAACATATAGATCATGAAAGCAGACCAGACCTAAGTAGGGAAAGATAATGGACTAAATAAATGGGGGATGGGCAAGAAGAAAGTATAAGGGGAGAAAAGAAAGGAAATATCATGCATGCTGCCCTTATGGCAAATTGGGATATATATATATATATATATATATGGATGTTGTTGTTGTTGTTGTTAGGTGCCATCGAGATGAGTCCAACCCATAGCGACCCTCATAGGGTTTTCAATGGCTGACTGTTTTGGGATTGCCTTGGGAGTGGCCACGTCCTTCTCCCATTTTGCGGTGCTGGAAATCGAACTTGGGATCTCAGAGACTGCAGAGCAGTGCTCTACCAACTAAGCTAAATCACAGCCCCCTATATATATGGATAGATAAACTTAAAAAAAGGTATGCAAGTAGAAGGGAGACCATCGGTGAGGAGAGAAGGGATGGAGGAGGGGTCATGAGAGGGTAAAAGAGGAAATGAATGTGAGCAATGTGCAATGAAATTCATGTATGGAAATGTCATAATGAGACTCATTAAGTTGTACATTAAAAATTACCAATAATTTTTTTAACTTATAGAGTGTTTACTTTGTGCTATTCCCTGAATGTAGAAATATATAATATCCACATATGTTGATGGGTCAACCTTGTAGTCTTCCAAAAGAATGACCAACTGTGCCAGTTTGCTAGGGATCAAGCATATAGGACTTCCCAGCATATAGGACTTTCAGTGCTAACACCATAAAAGGGCCAGGAAACCAGGATAACTACTCACTCTGTCTTCCAAAGAAACTGAGTTTTACTTGAGTAAAACTGAAACTCTTGAATACCCGAGACTCTAGGAGTATCCTGTCTCACATCACGGCTGCCCAGAATCTTGATTTCACTGGCTTCCATCTCCCCTCAACACTGAAATGGGTGAATATACCCATTAGGGTCTATACCACATTCTGAAGGTTTTCCCAGTTGTTTGTAGTGCAAAAGAATGAAAGCCTTGATTCACACAATAGTAATAAAGTTATGGAATTTATTGCCATCAATTACAACTGGAAGAAATTATAGCAGCCCTCCCTTATTGGTGGGGAATACATTCAAAGACCTGCAAGGGATGCCAGAACTGCACATATTATCAAACCCTATACATACTACTTTCCAGATAGATAGATAGATAGATAGATAGATAACTTTTGATTTATAAATTAGGTACAGTAAGAGATGAACAACAATAACTAATAATGATATAAAACAATTATAATAATACACTATAATAAAATGGTCAGCATCAATATTCTTGAATTTTAGGAGCATTAGTAAGAAAAATAAAAGTTACTTGAAATAAGCACTGTGGCACCACAATACTCAGTCTTATATCCAAGACAGCTACTAAGTGACTAATGTGCAAGTAGTGTCTACACCATGGATAAGCTAGACAATGAGATGATTCACATCCAAGGGCAGGATGGCTCCATTTCTTGTTTTTCATACTTGAATCCATCTTCTTCCAACTCCTGACTTTTCATTTCAGATGCTGTGTTTAATCCCTGCCTTTACCTCCTACAGACATACAGTTTAAAAATCTTCTTCCATCCTCAAAACTTTAGCTACAGACTTTGTCTTGCCTATCCTTTGTGTTCCTACGGTCCCCTGTGAGTGCTGAAAGGAACTCATGGCCCTAGCTTTGGCCGCACAAAAGTTAATCTACTCCTCAGTTTCCTAGCTAGGCAATATTGGTCTCTTTTCTGGGTAGCCAGGCCATAGATTTAGGAGGTCTGGAGTCTGCCACTAACTCTTCAACCTCCTGGCCTCAGTTTTAATGAATTAAAAGGGAGTAATCTCTGCCCTTGCCTACCTCCTATGGTATTTAGTCTCCTCAGAACAACTTTAAAAGCTTATAATGAAGGTTGTTTTGATCCTATGAACCCCTTTTTGTACAACATTGCCCTTGACTATGTTTAAAAATGGGCCCAATGGTTTCACTTAACAACAATAACAAAAACAAATAATTCTGGGGTTAGAGTTATAATTCTTTAGTATGACACATGCCTAGCAAGCATGAGGCCCTGAGTTCAATCTCCAGCACCCAAAACCAAACCAAACCAAACCAGATAAAACCAGACAACGATGACATGCAAGAAAAGCAATTAGAAGGATTTAGGTAAATACATTGACCTATTTAAAACAAACAAACAAACAAAAAAACCCAGTCCCCTGTAGTCCCAGTAACTGAAGAAGCTGAGGCAGGAGGATTGTGCGTTTCAGCCAGAAGCAACCTATGCAATTTAGTAAGACCCTGTATCAAAATTTTTTTTTAAAATGAGAATGGAGTTGGTAGTGCATCCCAGAGGTAGGAACATTTACCTAGCATGCATGTGCAAGGTCCTGGGTTCAACCCTCTAGTACTGGGAAGAAGAAAGAAAAAAGAAAAGGAAAGGAAACAAAAGGAAACAAAAGAAAAGTTGCTTCCCAGATTTCAGTTGTACTCAAGTCTCCTCCAACCTAGAACCTGTCATCAGTACAGCATTAGAAAACTACCAATAAATCCCACTTGGTGTAATAAAATAATGTGTATTATCACTCCAAGACAGAAGACAATAAGTAGTGGAGGTACCACTGTCTAGAAAATTTCTAAACACTATTAATAGAAAGGATTCCCCAAATCCAAGTTTTCTAGTATCAACAAAACCATGTCTCCTGCTCATCACCTTCCCCAGAAGCATCTGAGGCAGCTCTTTGATGCTTAGTGGTCTGGTTTTGTTCTATGCTCAGATTCTGAGGTTCAGAGGTGTACTTCCCAATAGGAAGGGCCCTCATCCAAGCAATGAGATGAGCTTTCTGATTAAACATTCTTTATATCCTCTGATGCCTCTTTCATTTGCTCTGACTCCCAAATTCTATTTACATCTCTCTGGGATAAAATTGATTCAATCCTTTTAAATAAAGCACATCTGCTTAATCTTGCTCAAAAGAAATTTCCACTACCCTATTTATTTTAATAGCCAAGTGATCTACTAATGAACATGAGACTGCAGAGATTAAACAGAAAATCTCTCCCTGGTCGTGCTTTATCCATTAAAGACTGTGAATCTGTGATGAGCTCAGCTTTCCTTGTAGCAGATGACTAATTTAGTTTGAGACAGTGGCTGTCAAATGCTGGAAGAGGCATGATCTATGCAAGGAGTATTTTTGGTCTCTGACATACCCAGCTTCAAAGGGAATAAAAGATGTCATTACTGTATCAGGATTGTAACAACAGCAGTTTCTAACAATGAAATTACCCTCCAGTTTCTAGCCAATCTGTTAACTGAAAGCATTGAGTTTCCATCTTTGCTTTCACCTGCTGCTCCTGGGCAGGTGATCCTGCAGATTCTCATTTGCATTTACTTCAGTGGCAACATTTATTCCATTCCCAGTTATCCTTCCCTGACATCTTATTGATGCTGCCACTGGGAACCATGGAAAAAAGTGATAGCATGAGTGAAGAACAAGCTGCCAGGGCTGGCTCACTGTTCAGATGATATATTCCCCCACTTGGCCCTTCTCTAAGATATAAGCTCAGGGACATTCTGCCTACCTATGGAGTAAACCCATTTCCTGCCCATAGCCTGATTGCTATTACTCTTGCCTAGAACTGCAAAATGGTAATAGGTAATGGAAATTTTAGGCTGATATATGAACTGAGCTTATAAGACTAACCTCCTGAAGAAAAAATGGACATAATGATAGAGACAGATTTTTGTTTTAATAAACAAAAGGTGCACAAGTCAGAACCAAAACTATATCAACCTGTATGTCTTAGAAATAGCAAAAACATTTAAATGCTAAATTCTGGTGACTATACATTTGCCTGACTTTTACTGCAGGAACACTTCAATGAATTAACCAGATCTGAAACACTGGCATGAATGATTCTGCAGAGCCTTCTGACTTTTAGGGATGTTGCCTCTTTGGATCTCCTGCTTTCCCTGTGTCTCTCATAGATCCAGGACTATTATTACTGTTTTCCCATTTGTAATCTCTAAGCTCCATCACTCTCCTGCCCTTATCCTTGTCCCAGATATCACTGACAGAGGACTATCTAGCCAGCCTACCCTCCAGCTCCTTAAATCAGCCCTCTCAAAATACAGCTCTCTCCTATATCCACCCTGGATGCTGCTCACCATTTACATTGGCTCCTACAAAGGTTTTCTGGTAACATGTTGTTCAAGGGTCTTCAGTCAGGTACACAGAAAGAAAAGTACTTCAGATCTATAGAAGTGAAGATTCAAAGAACAGGTATTAGCATTGCAGGGAAGCAATGGTAAGTAGTTTTTATCTCACCTCCCTTCTCTTCCACATTCTATCCCTACTGGCCCCATCAGGTGTCCAGTGTGTTCACACTATGTCCACAAATCTGCAGCTCCTTTCAGTATTGTTTACTTCCCTACAAAGGACCACTTTGTTTTCTCTTTCCTAAACAACCCAACTCAACACACCCATCAGCAAGAATCATGCAGAAATCAGGTTATGACCCTGAGCTGTAAGAGACAGAAACTCAAACATAAAAAATTTTACATAGATGGGAAGCTCAAGGAGCAAATTAACTCCATGAATAGATGGATCCAGGAATTTAGACAATATATTCAGAAATCTGTCATTTCTTAGCTCTGACTTTTTGGTCTTGACTTCATTTCAAGAAACAATCCCCCTCTTTGATGATAGTACCAAATCTAGCTTTAGCTCATCCTTATAGCTACTGGTCCCAGTGAGAAGAGAGCATACATTTTCCCAATCTCAATACAAATTCCTACATGGGCTCTGATTGGCCTAGTTTAGCCATTTATTATCCATTAACCATTTACTCTGTCCAGGTGGATTGTACATTCTAATTAGCCTCAGGTCATATATCCACCATAAACACTTAGGATGGGCTCCTCATTGGAAATAGGGGCTCTAGCACCAGAAGCCGGTAGGTCAAGAAACATGTTGAGCAAACACAACTACAGTTATGGTAACAGTTGACTCTACTGACTAAAATGCCTCAGTCTAACTAACTAAGCTCATAATAGAAAATTTTCCAGTATTAATTATAAGATAATAGGAATCAGGGCTTTTAGAACCATTCTAATCATATTTCCTACATGTGGCTATTTATTAAAAGCATATTTAACTCCATGAGAACATAATTATAGCTGTAATGTGTAGAGTATTTGTATTGGAATCATTCCTTCCCAGACATCATTTTTTAAAGCAATGGTATTCAAATTTACTTTTAACTACCAGGACCTCTCTTCAAACAAAATCATATATAAAATTCCCATATATAAACTAGATATAAGTGAGCTACTCTATTGGCTGCTGAGGGATGGAGGATAGTGGAGAGTAGAGGGAGAGACAGAGGTTTTGGGGACCAGCCCCTCTCCCACTGGTGACCCCATAGGAACATCCATTGAACCGCTGAGACTCCACGCTGTTTGAAACCAGTGGCTCTAACTGCTCTGGCCACCAGCCTCTTGACTATAAATGTAAAAACTACCAGTTTTCTTACCATAATTAAATGTGAAGGAGTTCACTTAAAATAATAATAAATGTTAAGTTACTATTTGAAATAACAGTAAGCTAAGAAGAAAACAATCTATATTTCCATATAATGTCAAATCAATATTTTGTGTTATCCACATCAGTAACTTCTAGCCATTGTTTATATGTACAATTTTTAAATACTTTTATTACTTATAATTTTACATTCTAAAATTTACATTAGTATTATGTATATTTTCTCTAACTTTTCTCTTTCTTCTCCTTCTACCACTAGGTAACTACTATAAATAGCTTGTTTTCTATCATTCTATACCTTTGTGTTTATATACTATATGTATGTATGTATGAACACTGGTTGTTCTGTATATATGAACAGTGATTGTTTATAAATATGAAATTATTATTCAGTGGATATTTCCCTATATCTTACCTTTCTCACTAAAGAATTATTTGTGGAAATCCCTCCTGCTGAACTACTATAGAACTAATTTATCCTTTAATGTGGCTAAATAATAGTCCATGGCACTGACATGCCAAAATTTATTCAATCATTTCTTACCATTAGGTATCCAGGTTACTTTCACTTTTTGGGTTTTTGTTGTTCCTTATTTGTGTGTCTTGTTTTGTTTTACTATTACAAACACAGTATAAATATAGAATTTATATTGCTTATTACAAAATTAAAAACTCAAACATAAATACAGGATTAGTGCTATGGACTAAATGTCCCATAGAATCCATATGCTGAAACTGAACCCTCAATGTGATGGTATGGGAGGCAGGAGGTTTGGGAGTTAATGAGGTCATGAGTGGTTCCTGAATGAGTGGGATTAGTGCCCTTGTTAGAGACCCCTGAGAATGCCCTCAGGTCTTTTTACCATTTGAGGATACAGCAAGAAGTCAGATGCCTGCTTCCTGGAAGAAGGCTCTTATGAGAACCTGCCCATGGTTCCCTGATCTCAGACTTCCATGCTCCAGAGGTGGAAGAAAGAAATCTCTGCTGTTTATATGCCACCCAGTCTGTAGCTCTTTGTTTTAAAAGCCTGAATTGATAAGACAATTAGTATAATATTTAGATATCACCATAGCATGGTTTGTTGTTGTTGTTGTTAGGTGCTATTGAGTCACATCCAACTCATAGCGACCCTCATAGGGTTTTCAATGGCTGATTGTTTTGGGATTGCCTCACGAGTGGATTGCCATGTCCTTCTCCAATTTTGGGGGACCTGGAAATTGAACCTAGGGCCTCAGAGACTGCAGTGCAGCACTCTACCAACTGAGCTATAGTGTGGTTTAGGAGTTAACTAATAGCTCTACACACGAGAACAGTGTGCTCTAGTCTTGAGCTAGAACATACTGGGAGGTGGGCAAGTTGTCCCAGCACCAGCTCCCAGAGAGCCATATTTTCCAGTAAGTGGAGACATCCAGCAAAAACCTGTTCATAGAAGCTCAGAAAATTTTCTGTACTTTTTGTCCCCATGACTAGGAAATTAAGCATTCAGTACTTACTATTTGCCTTGGGGCATACGATCCTGTCAGATCTCAGAAGCTAAGCAGGGTCAGGCCTGGTTAGTACTTGCGTGGGAGACGGCCTGGGAACACCAGGTGCTGTAGGCTTGGGAAAAGAACCTGGCAATCCACTCCCAAAAATCAATCTGCCATTTAAAACCCTATGAATAGCAGAGAAGCACTGATGATAGTATTTTGCCTGTTGTACTTAGGGTCTCTATGAGTTGGACACCAACTTGACAGCACCTAACCACAACAAGATCTTTAACCTTTCATTTCATTAATTCTCTTACCATCCTGGTAAGGTAGCACTTGTCACACCAAAAAAACTAAGGCTCAGAAAGGTTAAGTAGCTTTCCCACAGTCACACACAGGGTATATAAATGGTAAAGCTAAATTCCACAACATCTTATTTCTAAGCCAATTTTCTTATCTCTACCCCATTAGAAACCCAGCACTTAGGATAAAATATTAATTGAAAAATCAAGAAACAGTTGCACATATCTGATATAATCCAACCTGTTTTAAATATAAATACATGATTAAAAGATTGAAATGGGTATATGAAAGCATTAAGAAGTCATCTAGAGTGGTGAAATTATCATAGCAATGATAATAATAGTAAAAATCTAAGTGCTTCTTACAGTTCAGGAATTTTTGCTAAGGACATTACATGAACTGCCTCATTAAATCCTTATAACCCCTCAGGGTAGATACTGTTATTTTGCTCCATTTTACAGAATACATTAGAATAATTGTACTTTTCATGAATAAATACATACTCTTATATATGCTCTTATATTTTAATCAGACAAAAAATTAAAGATTGAAATGAAATTAGAGACTCAGAACCAAATTTTCTCCAATGTATGGTTACCCAACAGAAAATAGGAGCTTCTTGGGCTTGGCATGCTGTCTACCATAGAGGTTAATCTGGGCTATGAGGCCTCTCATGTTGATACAATCAAGTGCCTGTGAGGGCATCCAGTCTGCAGTCAACTTCCTCAGCCAACAGAAGCACTCTCCTCCATAGTCAGTCAGCTCATGGCCACCCTGGGCAGCTTTGCTGCATGATCTCCTTCAGAACCAAGTCTATAAGTAAACCAGAACCAAGTCTGTAAGTAAACCTGATCATTTCTGGCTTGAATTGACATTCCTTTTTCCCCAGACTCTGACATGCTGCTCTCAGGCTACCAAAAGGCAGAACTCACATTGCTCACCTGTGTGTCACCTTCTAAGGATCAGATGCCAATGTCCATAAATCACATCTATAGCTTCAAAAGTGTGCAGAAAGCAAGGCAAATTTGCCAGCCTAATTTCCCATTGGCTAACTAGTCAGCTTCTACCTGTCTCCTGAACTCAGGACTATACCCTAACAGGGGTCCTGGCATGTCATGGCTCTGAGGAATTCCCTGGTCATATGTCTGCTCCATTAGCACGTGGCTGGTGAGTGCTCACTAGTAACTCCCTCCTCCCTGGCTCTTCCCTTGACTACAGAAATCTCATGTCTTCAACTGAACACTACATTCATTGTGCTTCCCTGACACACTTAATACTCTCTTTGAAGCTAAGTGATTCCTGGAGATGAACCTCCAGATCCTCCTGCCAGCTGATTCAGTGGTCTACAATTGTTCCTGGCCTGTGGTTTCCTTCTCAAAGAAATTGGTCCCACGTGTCCACCTGAATCCTAAGATTTGCAGCCTAGGTGTCAAATGTGATTGGCCAGAGAAAGTATTGTTGTTGTTGTTGTTGTTGTTGTTGTTGTTGTTGTTGTTATTCTTTTTAAGTGCCTTTGAGCTGGGTCTGACTCATAGCAACCCTCATGGGGTTTTCAATAACTGATTGTTACAGGATTGTTCTGACAGTGGACTGCCACATCCTTCTCCCAGAAAAAGTGTAGGTGAATTCAAAACCTTCTGTGGATTCTAACTTTGGTGACCATGGACTCATTCTGGCTTGTCTCTGGGAAGGCACAGTGTGTGTATAATTTGCAAACATTCTCCTTAGAACAATAGTGTCTGTTGAGAAGTAACATGTTACAGAGCAGGGCTGAGGGTGGGCAAGTATCTGTTACTAAATGAATTTGAAAAACTCTGCTTCCATCTTTTATTGGAGATTCACAATTAACAATGGGATCTCCAAAGGTCTATGAAACGCTGCAATAAAATAAATCTGCTTACCTGGGCTTCATCCAGTGATTCCCAAACTTATGTAGTCATCCCTTTCCCCCTCAGAACACTTGTGGACCACACATTGCACACTGGTGTTCAGAGGGGCCATTTGAAGAATTTTGGTGGCCAGAGAGTAGACCAGGGTGATCATCCACTATGCCTCTAAGAGCCTCATGCAAGTCACTTCATCTCTTTGGACCTCAATTTCTTCATGTATAAAATGGGAGTTAAATGAAGACTTTCCAAACTACTCCTGAAGGAACCTTAAAGTGTCCATCGAGCTGCCTTAGAAGTTTCCCCAAGGGATGAAGAGGAAGAAATGGGCTCACTTGTTACCCACCAGACCTCCTCACTGCCAACTGACATAGCTGTAGATTTGTTTTTAGCTGGTTTATGGGCGATAAAGTTTTCTTGTAAAAGATCCTTTAAAGAAATTTCTTTTAGAAGGGAAGGGAGTGGGAGCAGAGTGGAAGAGGGGAAGAGTATGAAGATGCAGATTTCTGGTTTGTTCCTCCTAGCTGTGCCCTTTCACAGTGTCTGTCTCTCCAGTGCAAACACTGGGTTAGCACCATTCCCCCTCACTTCCTTTACTATCCAAAGGCCAGCTGGGACGTCTCAATACCACCATCACCAAACCAGTATTTCACAAGGGGAGGCATTTGGATTACTGAGGTATTTTTTTAAATGCATACTCCTATGCTCCACTTGAGACCTATTGAATCAGAATTAGGGGTGAGGAGAACCTGACAATTTGCTTTTTGACAAAAGCAAATGTTTTATGTTCTCTGAAGATTGAGATCCATTGTCTTGATCTTGGGAGCTGGGAAGTTCCTACCAAACTAAGCATTTGACCCCCTCCCTCCTTGTCATTGTTTGAATGTTAAAAGTCCCCCAAAGGTCATATGCTTTAATGTTTAGTGCCCAGCTGGTAGTGCTGTCCTGGGAAGTGATGAAACTTCAGAGGTAGGATTCTTACTTTGCAGAAGTAGCTGCCTGGGAGTGGACCTTTGGAGGTTTATACCCAAGACTGAAACCCTAGTTTCTCTCTGTTCCTGCTCCACTAGTGCTGTGAGTTTGTCTACAACAGGTCCTGCCTCCACTGCCACTACCAACATGCCTGCCCTGCTGACATTATGGACTGATTCTCCCGCCATGAGCACCAAAAAAATCTCTTCCCCCGTAAGTTTGTGTAGGTTGGTTTTTCTGCTACAGTGATGACAGCTGACTAATACTCTCTTCTAAGGTTTCTCCTCTGCCTCAGTGGTTAGGAAATAGTTTCAGCCCCTACTACAGAGGCCTGAGGCAAACCTCATAAGCATGCCCACAGGACACTAATGGTGAGGCCTGAGGATAGTCCCTACGATTGACTGTTAGAAAAACGAAGTCTGTAGTGAATGTAGGTATCAGACACATGATGATGTTTCCTCTCAAGAGATCCTTTAAAGGTGCTACAGTGGAGGAGTGGGAGATGGAGAAGTGAAAAGTTATGAAGGATCTGAATGGCCACAGCTACACAAAGTTTGTCTGAATTCCAAAGATACAGGTCAATGCCTGACTGGGCAGCACAGCTATCAACCACGTTTTAAGATTAAAAAGAATTGTTTTCCCCTTTTACTTCTCCTCAGAATGCTAGTTACAACCTAGGTCACTTGGAATGTACAAGCAGACATTTGTAATGGCTCCTCCCTCATCCCCACACTACATGGTAGGACTCATGGGTGGACAACCCCCACAGTCCCCCATGGGGACTCTGGGACCTGCTATCAGCACAGGCTTGCTAACTCCTCTCCTGTCTCTGAATACTAAATATTGCTGTCACAGAACTTGAAATAGTGTAGCATCTTAAAAGGAAATATTTTCTCTGTTTTTTGAAAGTTAAAACACAGCAGTCAGGTGGAATCCAGTTAACAAATAACAGCTGGAAAGCCTTCCCAGTTCCTATTCCTGTGACTGACCTGAGGGAAAATCATGATGAAATCATCAAGGAGAGCCTTTAAGCCCCAGCTTTCCATTTCTTTCCAGAAATCCTGAGCAGTAGGTCTGGCTTCTCCACCTCGGTGATGTCAATGGCCTCAGATTTCCCTCACTCTTTCTTCTTCTGTCATATAAAGCAAGTGACAAAGAGAGTGTGATGTGACAGACCTGGGGTTGCATCCTGGCTCTGTAACTCACATGCTGGGTAGATTAGATCCCTTTCAAAGTGGAGGATTGGTAAGCATGGTCAGGGTTGGTAAGTGTCCCCCATTTGCATTTGGGACAATAGTAATAGGGCCTGCCACATGAGATGAGTACAAAGATTCAATGAAGTGATGATGAAGCTGGCCTTAGCCCTAGGCTTTATACACAGTCCTGGACTTTGTATATGTGGGGCACGCCCCTCCCAGTCCGGCCTGGAGGTTCGGATGGGCAGCACTGCCACGCACACTGATAATAAACACAAATTCACTCGGGACCCTCGGGCAAGGGGCGCGGGCTCCTGCAGCCCTCGGGACCACAGAGGAGATGGGAGAAAGGAAAAGCCTCAGGCACTTTTGCCTTCCAGAGGCAAAACACCTGTGTTGGTCATCTCAGTGGTCACAAGGAGACATCTGTTGCTTCATCGATGATCAGATGGAGAGCAGGTTCTTTTCCTTGTTGACAATTGCAACGGGAGAGCATTCTTTCTTCACCAAAGGTCCGGAGGGAGAGCAGCGGGAGAGGCGTTTCCTCATCGGTGGTCCTGGTAGGAATGGGAAAGAAGGTGAAAAAAGGCTCGAGCTGCTGCAGCGCAGCTCCTTATATAGTTTGCCCACAGAATGGCCTGAGCCAATCAGCTTTCAGTCCAATTGTCCAATCAGGAAGGGTTTTATACAAACGTGCAACCAAGTTACTTTCATTTTCCCTAGATTTCTAACTTACAAACCAGATATTCAAATGCCATTTTCCCAGTTTGGGAGTTTTTGCCAATTTCCTCTCAGTTTTTCCCTACACATCCCTCTTTTACTTTTAATTTTTTAATTTGATGGACATGTTCTCTGAATAACTGTACCTTTAGAGAATATTTTGGGTCCTGATTATTTACATTACATTTTACATTTTGAACTCTCCTGGTGACTATGTATACAGTTATAGTCATAAGGCATACAGCAATAATCGTAATATATAACAGAGTAGTTTAAAAAGTCTTAGCAATTCCCTGGAGCAAGGCCAAGGCTGGTGAGTCTTCCCATGGTCGATGTTGTCTAACTGGTACCCAAATTTCCTTTCTTACACGTAACAAATAGATGTTTTCTTTAAAGTTCGTACTCAAAGAGGTATTTAAACAGGTATACAATTTACATTGTTTCAAAAGATTGACCCATCCATCTTGTTCCATTTTGTTTCCCCTCTTAACATTATGTATAGGAGTCTTACAGAAGCTCTTAATTTCGTTCTAGCCTTTTTACCAGGGTCTGAAGTGCTTACTGCCCAAGGAGGTCTAATTGTGGCCATCAACTTCCACAGGTGTACTTGTGGAGGTGCCTTTTCTGTTACCTGGAATGAAGGTGGGATTAGTTTGTAGTCCATACCACACTTTTAACAATGCTTGTGCCAATTCTATGAGCCCTTTCCCTAAACCTGTGTGTTCCTACCCCATCATTTTTTCTCGAGAACTTCCATGAACACCCTCACATTTTCTTTATGTAATTACTCTATTGATATGGGCTCTGATCCATGCCTTTTGGCATCCATGGCACCTCTTTGGCTTTCCTTGACCCAAATGCTGGAACATACAACCTCTCCTCGCTTGACATTGGCCAGATCTTATTGACCACTGTCAAGGAGTGCCTTTCCTTTTCCCCCATACATATAGGCACACCTTCACTTCCCACATTAAGTTTCTGATGACTTTTACCTCCTCCTCTGGCTTTAGTGGGCCTCTTGGGTTGTAAGGTCCCACTACCCATGGCACTTCATTGGCATAAACAGTTACCAGTGCGTCATCCCAAGTAACCACCCTGTTGAGCAGGGGGTTGGGTATGTACACCCAGCACACATAGCTGTTATTTATGGCATCATTTACCTGTTACATTTACCTCTTTTACCATAATTGGCTCCGCAGCTGTTGCCGTTGGCATGGCAGATGCTACCAATGGAGCACCATTATTAACAGTGTTAGGGTACACTTTCCAATATTTGGCATTGCTCCCTTTTTTCTTTTTGTGTCCTCACCCGGTTTGGTGGTTTTCTATGCTGTCTTTGCTTTTGGGTTCGTTGTTTGAGCTGTCCTCAGTTTCGCCACTCCCTCTGTCAGCCCTTACATTCTTCGCGCCCCCTCTTCCGCAATGGTTCCCTGGGCATTCAGAAGTTCATGGCTCACTGTCCAAGTCCTTGTCCCCTTTTTTTGTGTTACTCCCCTCAGCATCCTTTGCTCTCTGGACATTTTGCGCTGGGATCCAAATTGGCTTCTCCTCCCCCTGTGGGAAAACACACGCCGAACCTTGGCCTTGGGTTAGTAACATGTCAGGCCCCCTCCACTTTCCAGTGAGAGGGTCCTTCCACCAAACCAAAATTTCCGGTGGCCTTGACATCTGTCCCCAGTGCTTTTTCACTCTGGGCCTATTTTCATGTTTTTGAATATTAAGTATATTGATAGTTGTCAAGGCTTTACTAAGCATTACATTGGGTGGATACTCCCCCTGCCTTCCCCCTTTTTCTTTTTCTAATTGTTGTTTTAAAGTTTTGTGGGCTTTTTCCACTATGGCCTGTCCCTGGGGGTTGTAGGGAATACCTGTGGTGTGGGTGATTCCCCACGTTTTACAGAAGTCCTTAAAATTTTTACTTATAAAAGCTGGTCCATTGTTGGTTTTTACATTAGTCGGTAAACCCACCACTGCAAAGCAGTTGTACATGTGATTAATGAGTTTTTACTTGACTCTCTGGTTTGCAAAGGTTTGAGTATGTGTCTACTGACACAAACACGTACTTTTGTTTGCCAAAGGGCACATAATGGGTAATGTCAATTTGCCACAAGGAGTTAGCCTGCAAACCCCTTGGGTTGACTCCCATCTATTGTAACCCTGGCACGTGTATCTGTTGTGCACATTCTTTGCATTGTCTTATTAGCTTTTTAACTGTACCATTGGCACTTCTGGATATAGTTCTTTTAGCCCTTTGGCATTTACATGGGTAAGTTTGTGGAGGTTCTCAGGTAACAGGACTATATTCGCCTGTACCTGTGTCATTTCTAATTCTGTCTCTGACTCTGTTTCCCATTCTAGTTCTGAGGTTAATATCTCTGCGACTTTTATTTCTGAGGCTTGTATCTTTAAGGCTGTTTTTGTTTTTGAGGCTATCTCTTTTGAGGCTATCATTTGTTCTGAGGCTGATCATTTTGTTTCTAAGGCCATTTCTGTGGCTCCCAGTCCCGAGGCTAGTTTGTCTGCCTTGGCATTTCCTGCTGCTATAAACCCTGGGATGGCCTGGTGGCTTCCGACATGCTGCAAAAAAACTTTTTCCTGACGGCTTCCCAGAATGTTTGCCGTCTTTAACATTAGAGGTGAAAGCGGGTTGTTATCTAATCTTATTATTGCCCGTCCCAGCCATGGTAACAAGTTGGCGACATAGAGACTATCCGTGAATAGATTGATTGGTTCACGATACTGCTCTATGGCCCAAGAGGCTGCTTACAGTTCCTTGTACTGTACAGACCTCTGGCAAGGTGATTATTCTTTTTTCTGATGGCTCCGTGGAGTTAGCCGGGTACCTCACTATTGCTGCACTGTTGTTTTCACCATCTGTGAAGACACATGCGGCCTTTTCCAGAGGAGTTTGCACAAATATTTTTGGTGGTAACCATGACAACTGATGCAGAGGCGACATCCAGTTGGTGGCAGGGTAGTGGTTGTCAAATTGACCCCTGAAGCCCAAACATGCAATGGCAAAAGCGGTGTGCTGTTGGATCAACCACTCAATGTCCCTATATGTGTAAGGCAGTACGAAGACATCAGGTTCCCTACCAAACACCTAGGCACATCTCGTTCTTGCAGTCTTTATGAGCTCTGCAAGAGCCCCCACTTCCATCAAGGCACATGGGGCTCCCCCCACCAGGGTATGTAACCACTCCAATGGTCCTCTTTTCTGGTAGATTGCTCCAACCACCATGGGTGTGGTATTGAAGCAGAGGACTTTAAGTTTTTCCTCTGGCCTGTATCTTTGTAGACTGGCTTGATTTATTTCTTTTTGTGCTAATTCTATCACCAATTGTGCCTCCTCAGTCAAGACCCTTTTCGATGCCGGATTTGGGTCTCCTTTCAGAAGATTGTAGAGGGGCTGTAATTTTGATGTTGGAATCTTTAGCCATGGCTTGAGCCAATTGATGTTGCCGCAGAAACTTTGCAAACTATTTAATGTTAACGGCTCAGGCATTACTATCTGGGGCTTTAACGGCCGAATTTCTGTGAAACTAATCTCTGACCTCAAGAATTTTATAGGTTCCACACACTGGATTTTCTCCATGGATATTGTCAGAGATGCCTTTTTTTAAATACTCAATTGCTAATTCTTTTAACTGTGGTATCAATTCAAAATTTGGTGTTGCAATGAGGAGATCATCCATATAATGGTACATTTCAACATTGCCTTTCCTTAAAGATTCCAAGGCAGCTCCTACTGCCTCCTGGCATATGATTGGGCTGTTTGCCATGCCCTGCGGGAGACACCTCCACTCATAGCGCTTCATTGGACCTCTATTGTTTGCATTTGGTACTGAAAATGCAAACCTCTGCCAGTCTCTTTCATCTAACAGTATGTGAAAGAAACAGTCCTTGAGATCTATGACCAAGATGCTATGACCATCTGGGATTGCTGATAGCAAGGGCAGACCCCTCTGAGGGGATCCCCAGATCGTCATGCACTCGTTTACTGCTCTTAAATCCTGTAACAATAGCCATTTCCCAGATTTTTTCTTCATAAGGAACACTGGTGTTTTCCATGGGCTCCTTGACTCTTGTATGTGCCCCACTTCTAGTTGTTCCTGAACAAGGCTCCTTAATGCATCTAGTCGCTCCCCATATAAGGGCCACTGCTCCACCCATACCGGGTTGTGAGATATCCATGGCAGGGAGGGAGTCTTATATCGAGCTGTGGCCCTCACTCTAAAGGGTGAGGTGATGGCTGGACTTTCTCGTCCTGCTCCACCTCGGTAGCCCTGCTCTTGTTAGCTACTCATTCTATCATAGCCTTGCTCTCATTAGCTACTTCTTCATTTTCTTTGGTCACCTCATTTGTTATCTCTCTGGCCACCATGACCTCTTGCCTCTCTGGAGGTCTGAATTGCTCCTGGTATTCCTAATTGTCCGGGAGGCTATTGTAGAACACCTGGTCATCTGTCGTCACAATGGCCTTCATTTCCTCCAACAAGTCCTGGCCTAGTAAGTTCATTCCTAGGCCTTCCTTTATCAGGGGCTTGATCTTGCCTCTATTTCCATCTGGGTCTTGCCAGACCAACCACTCCTTGGTCTCATAGGTCTGCGAGAAGCCGCCTACACCCTCCAAGGTTGGTTCTGGCACAAGCACCCATTGCCCTGGTACCTCCTCAATCCGGAGGACTGTCCTGTCTGCCCCGGTATCTAGCAGACATTTAAAGCTTTTGCCTCCAATTACGACACTCAATTTTGGCCTCAGCCCCGCCTCAACTGGCACAGTCCAGTGCACCTGGAGCCTGCCCCTGTCTTTCTGTGGCTTTTCACTTTCCTTGTTCTTGTCCTTATTTGTATTCTCTGGAGGTCTCTGTTCTATCTCCCTCTGCGGCCTTTCTCTTTCCTGGTCCTTGACCTCACATTGGTCCTCCAGAGGTCTCTGTTTTGTTTCTCTGGGTCTGGTCGCTATCTTTTCCTGTGGCCTTTCCTTATCCTTCCTTTGTGGCTGGGCTAGAAGGCACCCAATCCGAAGTTTAAAGGTTTGTGGAGGGGTGTGCCTTCCCTATGGTAGCTGGACCAACACGTTTTCTCGGTGTGACCCATTTTGTCACATCACTGGCATGGACCATGAGGCCTATTGCTATTCTCCTCGAATCATTCCTCCCTCCTCTCTTTTCTGGGCCCTTCCTGCCTTTTTGGGCATTCCCGCCACCAATGTCCCTTCTCCCCGCAGTTATTACATCTGCCAGTCTCCTGTCTTTGAATCTCTCTCCAATTACGGTAAAGGCCTTAGCGATGCTGTCTGCCACTTGGTCAGTGAAGGCTCTGGCCATGACTGTGGCGATTTGGGTCATGGAACCCACATCCTGTATGGCCACAATCCAATCCTCCAAGGTCCCATTCTTTAGGCCCTGGCAGGCTTGCCTATAGTCATTGGACATGCCATCCCATACCAAGTGCTTAAGTGATTCTGCTTTTGCAACTTCATGAATGACCTTATACTCCAGATCCTTATTGACCCAGTCAGCAAAGTCCACGAACAGTTCATCCTGCCTCTGTCTGAGCGACACTAAGCTTGGTGTCGCCTTTCTCTTGGTAGCCTATCCCACACTCTCTGGGCACATATTCTTACTTGGTCAAATGAATGTGCTGGCCCCATTGCTTGCCTTGTAACCATTGAATATATAGGTCCTTCTCCTAACAAGCAGTCCACTCCAATATCTCCCCCCATCCGGACATTTCTCTTGGCTTGTTGCTTACATTCATCCCAGTATAGGGCTTCCCACTGGATGAAAGTGGGCCCTGGAAGGACTGCCCTTGTTAGGTCCCTCCAATCCTGCGGAGTGTTTGCCCTAACAGCGAGACTGTTAAGGAGTGTTTTCGTCCATGGGGAGTGTGGTCCATCCTCCCTCACGGTCACCCTTAAAGCCTTTAAGTACTCAGATTCATATGGGCACCACATCTGTAGGCGCTCTGGTGTTGGCATTACATTGACCAGGTATGCCTGTGGCCCATAACTGCCTATGCTAATGGGCTGTCCTGTACAAGTCCCTGTGCTTGCCAGGGCAAGTTGACCTTGGCTCAGGTAGAGCATGCCCCTTGAGCGTACTTCCTGGGGGTGTGCTTCTGCCAGAAGCTCCTCCCTCCTCATTTCCGGTGTCAGAGGAAGGCCCCCTCCTTTGGGTCTGGCTTCCATCCTAAGCCCCTCCCCTTGAGGTCCCTGTCCTCACCATCACATTCTGTGAAGCTGTATTAAAAATAACTAAAATTTTAGCCGGGCATGGTTGTGCATGCCTGTAATCCAGTCAATTGAGAGGCGGAGGTAAGAGGATTGCAAGCTTGAGCCCAGAGGCAGTTTATGTAATTTAGCGAGACCCTGTCTCAAAAGGTCAAAAAATGGGCTAGGGGTGCAGCTCAGTGGTACAGCACTTGCAAAGCATCCAAGCACAAGGTCCTGGGTTCAACTCCCAGTACCATAAAAAGAAAAAAACAATAACAACAACAACACCAAAAAAAAAAAAAAAAAAAAAAAAAAAAAAAAAAAAAAAAAAAAAAAAAAAAAAAAAAAAAAAAAAAAAAAAAAAAAAAAAACTAGAATTTTTGGGTACCCTCTATGTACCAGGAATACTAAATAGTTTACAAGCAATATTTCTGTCATCCTCACAAAAATCCTATAACTCAGCAGTATTATCCCACTTCTGCAGATGAGAAGAATGAGTTGGCCATAGTACTGAAACATCTTAAGTATCTTGCTTTCTGTTCCACAACTTGTAACAGGCAAAACTGGGAGCTGAACTCCCTAGACCAGCTCTCTGCAAAGCTCATCCTCCTCAGTATCCCAGATCTAGCAAATAGATCTTCCAGTTTTCTTATCTGGGAACAACTGTGTGGAGCCACATGATTCTGAGGCATAAATACCCTAGGTCAGGAGAAGTATTGCTGGAATTGTCTGGTTGCCATTTAAGCTAGTGTCAAAACATGGGACAAATATTTGCCACCCCTGCATTTTGCTATAGCAACACAATGGGTAGTAAATGTCTCCTAATTTTATCAAAGATTATATTTTAATACACTTAAATAGGTGAATGCTTCCAGGATCTGCTAATGATTTCAGATCTGTGGTCCAGCTTTTCTACCCATTGCAATTTAATTCACATGGTATTTCAGTGAAGGCAAATAGTTATGTGACTAAGCCACATCTATAGGTAATGCAAAACCACTTCTATTTAGTTTTAGAGTTCCAGGAAGACTATAGTTCTTTAAAAATATCTCTAGACAATCTGGCATGATTGATAGATATTTCAGCAAATTTCTGAACAATATGCATGGATTTAAAAAGGAAAGAGATATTCTATTTTCAGGCAAAACTTGAAAAAAAAACCATAAACCTGCTGGAGCTCACTTCTGATTGTACGAAGGTATTTTCCAAATGCTTTATGTCAATGTTCTCAAATATCAATGCACAGAATAATTGACATTAAGAGATTCGTTTCAAAGCAGATTCCCAGATACACAGGCTTATGTTTGAATGGTTTGTTCACCATGGGTGTTACTGTCTTGGGAGGCTTTGGAACCTTTAGGAGGTGGTACTTAGTTGGCTCAGTTGGTAGAGTGCTTGCTCTGCATGCTCTGAGGCTCTGGATTCAATCCCCAGCACCACAAAAGCAGGAGAAGGATGTAGCAACCCACTCTCGAAATAATCAGCCACTGAAAACCTTAGGAATAGCAGAGAACCATTAACATAGTGCCAGGCATGGCAAAGTGTCAGGTAATGTTTCATTCTGTTGCACATAGGGTCACTTTGAGTCAGAACCAACTCTGGGGCATCTAACAACAACCACCTAGCTGGCAGAAGTAGATCAGTAGGGGTAGGCCTTGAAGGTTATACCTGGCTGCAGCTCCAGCCAAGCCACTCTGCTTCCTGACCCACTGTGATGTGAAGAGCTTTCCTCCACCATGCACTCCTGCTGCCTTCTCAGCCATGGCCTTCCCCACTACTATGGACTGAACTTCTGAAACCATGAACCAAAATAAGCTTTTCCTTCCATAAGTTGTCTGTCAGATATTTTGGTCACAGCAACACAAAAGTGAATACAGAAAATTGGTACCAGGACTGGGGTTGTGCTATGACTAAATTTGGTCATGTAGTTTTTAGGCCTGTGGAAATGGTTTTCAGAGGAATTTGGAAAAGTTTGGAGATATGAGCCAGAGAAACCCTAGGATGCTATAGGCAGAGCTTGATAGGCAATTCTGGTGGGAGTCTGAAAGACCAGAACACTGATAGAAATGCAAACTGTGCTCAAGAGGTTTTAGAAGGGAACAAAGATTCTATTGGGAAGGACTAGAGGCAATTCAGCCTGCAGCTGTAGCCTTGTGGCATCCGATCCTGTCAGATCTCGGAAGCTAAGCAGGGTCGGGTTAGTACCTGGATGGGAGACAACCTGGGAACACCAGAAGCTGTAGGCTTGGGAGAAGGACCTGGCAACCCCCTCCCAAAAATCAATCTGCCATTGAAAACCCTATGCACAGCAGAGAAGCACTGACAATAGTGTTTCCCCTGTTGTACAGAGGGTCACTATGAGTTGGATACCGACTCAATGGCACCTAACAACAACAAACAAAGAGGCAATTCAAATACATTTTGGCAAAGAATTTCTCTACCTTTTGATTGTGTCCTGAAAATCTGAATGAGGATAAATTCAAAAGCATTGGACTAATTAACTTGATGGGGGCATGGTTACTACTGGCTGCTTTTAGCCAGGTTTACAATGAGAATCAGAAGCAAAGAGCAAAGCAGAAGCATTTGAAAAACATGCAGTATGATCTGAAAAGGAGCTAGGATAAAGTGGCGGACAAAGAGTCCTCAGCAGCTGAAAAAATTAGCACCATCAAAGAGAAGTTGCATGCTATGCACTGGAACAACAGAAAGAGTGCCTTGAGAAAGAAATCAGGAATTGTTAAAACTCAACCCATCAAGGCTCTGGGATATAAAACCACAAACTCATTTGAAAGACTTTCCTTTAAAAAGAGAGCAGCTCCAGGGCAACCTTCTGGAAAGGGGCTACTTCAGGAAGTTTTCTCCTGGGTTCAGCTGCCTGGGAACTCAGAGTCATGGCGCATGGGGGCCCAGCTCCTTCCTGCTGGCAACAGGAATTGGCATAATCCACAAGGTGCTCATTTTGCACGCACTCAGAATGCAAGAATTATGGAGTCATGGAGGATTCCATCAAGGTTCCAGAAAAGGGCCTGGGAGGCCAGACAATGTGTATCGGGGTCAGAATTCCTGTGAGGAGCTGCTGAGGGGCAATGCATGAAGCTGTGAAGGTAAAGTTAAGCTGTAATAGAAACCCCCGAATGTTGGAGATGCCAGAACCTCTGCTGAGAAAAGGTACAGACAATGAGTGGAGCCAGCCCAAGAAAGAGGTCATCTGTCCTACAAATGTCAAGGCCATAGGGGCAGGGCTGCCCAAACCTGTTGGAGCCAGGTGATGCCACCACATGTGCCAGATGATAGACAGAGACCTACAGGATTTAATATTTGTTCTGCTGGGTTTCAGTCTTGATTTGGCCTAACCCTTCCTTTCTATGCCCACATTCTTTCCTTTTAGAATAGGAATGTTTGTTCTTGCCACTGTATGTTGGAAGTATCTAACTTTCTTTTTGATTTTGCAGAGACTCATACCTAAGAGCTGCCTTGAGTCTCAACAAACACTTTGGAGTTGGAGTTTTGAACAATAAAAGCTAGAATTATTAAAAGATGTTGGGGACTCTTGGAGGTAGATTGAATATATTTTGCATTGTGAGATAGACGTGGGCCTTTAGGGTCCAGGAACAGAGTGCTATGGTTTGAATATAAAACATCCCCCACAGGCTCATATTTGAATACTTGGTTCCCAGAGGATAGCACTGTTTTGAGAAGCTATGGAACCTTTAGGATGTGAGACCTAGCTGGCAGAAGTTGGTCCCTGGAGAGAGGCCTTTGAAGGTGATACATGGCTCCAGTTCCAGCCAAGCCACTCTGCCTCCTGGTCCACTGTGATGTAAAGAATTCTCCCTCACCACACACTCCTGCTACTTGCTCAGCCATGCCTTCCCCACTATTATCCACTGAGCCTCTGAAACCATGAGCCAAAATATACCTTTACTGTATTAAGTTGGAGTTCTCTCAGGTACTTTGGTCATGGCAATGTAAAAGATATCTAACACATGGAATCTGCCTTTTAAGGAGGAACCACAGGGTTTTAGGACAACTGCTCTTAAACCCTTCAGCAATGCTATAGAATAGTACTTTCTTCAGTTTTTTTTTTTTTTCAATATGAGGAAAGATTTTTGCTACATCTTTCTCCCATAGAAACCAGTAGGTATAGTGGTATAGGCCTATAACCCCAGCTGCTCCTGAGCTTAGGATTGCTCCTTTTTAATAAATTCTTATTAGTTTCTATTGGAGAAGGACATGGCAATCCCTCCCCAAAACAATCAGCCATTCAAAACCTTATGGGGATCTGTATGAGTTGGACCTGACTCAAAGGCACCTAACAACAACAACTGGTTTCTAACAGGTAGGACTAAATAAAATTATGGCTCCAATTGTTTTTTGCATAAACTCACATTCAAGTGAGCTTGGGCCTCCTGGAAATTTGAACCCAAGCTAACTTTCACGAGCCCCTCACAGTAAATAGCAGAAAACTTTGCTCAAGGCAGATGCTTAATACCTGTGGTGATTCACTATTATTATTTCTGAGAAGATGGAGGAAGATGCTGGTCTAGAATTCAAAATCCAGAGAAAATCTATGAAGCACACGTAGGCAATTTGAAAAAAAGGAAAATATATAAAAGACAAAGGAAAAGGCATCAATTACAATTATCAATAAATAGGAAGTATTTGCCCAGTGTTTTGCCTGTTACTACGGACAGGCTTGACATTACCTCAGATTTGATTGATATTTTCATAAATAGTAACAGTGAAGCTAGGTGCTATGACATACATCCCATAATTCCAGCGATTCAGGAGGCAGAGGCAGGAGGATTACAAGTTCAAGGCCAGAGGTAGCCTGCTTAACTTAGACCCTGTCTCAAAATGAAAAATAAAAAAGTGGGTTGGGGTGCAGCTCAGTGGTAAAGTATACCTAGCATGTGTAAGGCCCTGGGTTCAACTCATAGTACTGCAAATAAAAATAAAGTTAACAATGAAGACTTGGATGGTAGGGGGAAAAATACAACCAAATATACTAACACATGGATAAAAACATTCAGAAAAGTGGCTTTATCCACTCAGTTCAGATCATTTTTAGCTAGGCTATGTTTGGCTTTAAAAACATCAGGTTCATAGATGGTAGAGTTGTGGTTCATTAAGAAATGTTTAGTGGCCTGTTGTGGTGGCGCATGCCTATAATCCCAGCAGCTTGGGAGGTGGAGGCAGGAGGATCACAAGTTTGAGACCAGGGGCAATCTGTGTAGCTTAGCGAGACCCTGTCTCAAAACAGTAAAAAAACAGTAGGCTAGGGGTGCAGCTTAGTGGTCCAACACTTGCAAAGTATGCAAGTGCGAAGCCCTGGGTTCAACCCCCAGTACCAAAAAAGAAAGAAAGAAAGAAAGAAAGAAAGAAAGAAAGAAAGAAAGAAAGAAAGAGAAAGGTTTAGAGGAGTATGAGAAAGGAAAAAAAGCTGCTACACTGGGGGGCTTTTTTTTTTTTATGCCATTTGTCTTCATGACACAAAGGAGAAGCAAAAGGAGATTCAGCAGCTACATTTACAGTAGTTTGTAATGACCTTTCCCCTCTGCTGACCTCTGACCTGGGTGTTTCAATCACACACACACACACACACACACACACACACACACAGGAGCTGGACAAAGCAACGTTTCAGGAGGCAGTTTTCCTTTGTATGTGGTAGAAGGGAAACACATTGAAAATAAAATCTCTTCACCAAGACAAATTGCTGCTGTGCTTTAGCTGACAAAGGGTTAACAGAACTTCAGATCTAGCTTCCTGCTAGGCTGCTTAATTGCTGCTGTCCAGTGAAGTATATGTGGGAGGGAGGACTGCTACCAGGGGTCTCATTTGTCAAAGACCTGTCAGAAAGCTAGGCTACTGAATGGGTTTATAAAGAAACCAGGAATTGGGTCTGTTTCCCAAATTCAGATGACTAGGACCCCATTGACTTGTCCCTCAGCAGGAATGCTCTAGTTGCTGGCTACCAATTTCCTCTCCTCTATTTTTGTTCTCCTGAATAAGCACAGTGTATACAAGGGGCATGTGGTGTGTCCAGTATGTGAGTGTGAGTGTGCTTTAAAAGCAAGGACTCCCAAACTTGGGCATGCATAAGAATCACCTGGAAAGCTTGAAACCTTAACTGGTATTACCAACTTAATTGACAGATACTGGTTCACAAGGCCCTACAAGACCCTAAAACAGCTGGGATTTATCTCAGTAGGTAGAGTGCCACTCTGCAATCTACAAGGCCCTGGATTTAGTCCCTAGCACTACAAATATAGGAAAAGGACCTGGCAAACACAATCCCTAAACAATCAGCCATTGAAAACCCAATGAGGGTCACTGTGAGTCAGACCTGAGTTAAGACACCTAACAACAAAAAACTAACATAACAAAAAAATTCTCTTCTCATTTTATGTTATTGTTGTTAAGTGTTGTGGATTCATAGTGATCCTATGTACAACAGATGAAACACTCCCAAAAACTGCCATGCCTAGCATTATGTCAATTCTTTTCTGCTATTCATAGGGTTTTCAATGGCTGATAGTTTCAAGATTGCTTTGGAAGTGGATTGTGACATCCTTTTCCTGGGTTTGCAGTTCTTGGGATTGAACCCAGGGCCTCAGGGAGTGCAGAGCAGCACTCTACCAAATGAGCTAACCCTCATCCCCCATTTCATAATGTAGAGATCCTAAAACTTATAAAATCAACAATTTTCATGAGATCAGTCATAAATTATGGATAATGACATGCAACTGTAATTGGTATCATGGGATCATATGTGACCCTACTTACCTGAGCTTAGGCCAGTGCTACAATGACACACCTCTGACACTTGCCCCAAGTCTGGACATACCTCAATTATACAGAACAACATGTTTGTGTCACAATTAGGAATTTTTAAGAAAGAAAAATTTAATTTCCAGGGTATTTTTTGACCCTGTGATATGAGGTAAGGGATTTAAAACAGATTGCTAAGTCCACTGAGTCCTGTTTCAGTAGATCTGGGTGGGGCCAAGGAATTTGCATTTCTAACAATTCTCAGGTGATGCTGAGGTTGCCGGTCTGAGAACCACTTTGTGAGAATCGCTGTCCTAACACACACTTTACACTGTCTTCTTTCTGCCTTGATAGTTCCAGTCATCTACACACACACCAGCATAATAAATGTTACATTTTATATGTCATAAAAATACCAGATATTATTAACAGTTACTTTGAGTACTTACTGTGCACCAGTATTAATCTTCAGAGGTAGGCATTATTGCCCCAATTAACAGCTGGTCCATCCCAAGTCTAACTCATAAATCCATGCTTGTAAATACTTTACTACTTGCTTGAGTTAAAATTAACCAACCCACAAGTACCTTTAAACAATGTCTTTATTCTGCTTAAATACATACTTGTACAACCGCTAAGTGAAAGAGTGCAAGTTTTCTTTTCCCTTACATCACTTAGAGCCAAAAATGGAATACTTAAGGAATATTGCAAAATCAACTAGGCAACAACAGTATTATGAGTTATTTCTGGATGCCTAAGGACCACAGGACAAGCCAGCTTTCTGACCTTGTATGTCAGAAACAATTAGGGAATAATCTAAGATTCCTGTGAATGCAAATATGAATGCCACAGATTTCTTTTGTCTTGACCAGCAGCAGTAGATGCAAAAGATAGCATGGCACCAAAACAATGACTTAGAACAGTGGTTCTCAATACTGAGCATCAGAATCACCTGACAAGCTTACCAAAATGCACATGACTGCCTCCCCATTTCTGATTTAGTGGGTTTTGTGTGAAGCTTATGACTATATTTCTAGCCACTTCCCAAGTAATGCCAAATATGCTAATCCAAGGGCCATACTTTTAAGAACCATTGTTTTAGGACACACTTTCCTGAAGGCTGGGGATGTAGCCCAGTGGCAGAGTGTGTGCCTAGTATGCACAAGGCCCTGGGCTTCAATACTCAGCACTGCAAACAAACAAACAAAAAAAGAATTTTAGCCAGGCACCATGGCACATGCCTATTATCCCAGCTACTCAGGAGGCTGAGGCAGGAGGATTTCTGGTTTGAGGCCAGAAGCAACCTGTGAAAATTAGCAAAATCCTATCTCAAAATAAGAAAATAAAATAAAAAAGGGGCTGGGCATGTGACTCAGTGGTGTACTTGCCTAGCATGCATAAGCTCCTGGGTTCAAGCCCCAGTACTGTGAAAAACAAAAAACAACAAGAAAAAATAGCTTTCCTGGATTAACTCAGCCTCTCTAATCCATCCATCTTTTATTGACCAATATAACAGACATTGCTTGAATACCTGCTATGTGTAAAACATCTTTCTAGCTCTAAGGATAAAGCAGTAACCTACCAGATATCACGTATGTCTTCACAAAATTCACTATCTAGGAGAGTCAGCAGACAGAAAATTAGAAACACATAATGTAAAAAGTGATCTGAAGAACAATAAGAGAATAAAAATAGGCAGCTTGATCAATAATATTTTAGTAATGTGTTTACCTCCTTGAGAGGACAATATTTATCTAACAGATATTGTTGCTGTTAGGTACCATTGAGTTGGGTCTGACTCACAGCGACTATGTACAACAGAATGAAACTATCCCCAACACTGTGCCCTGCCCAGCCCTATGTCAGTGCTTCTCTGCTATTCATAGGATTTTCCATGGCAGATTGTTTCAGAAGTGGGCTTGCAGGTCCTTCTCCTGTTTTTACAGTGTTGGCGATTGATCCCAGAGCCTCAGAAAGCTCAGAGCAGCACTCTACCACCTCCCCTAAACCCCAACCCCATCTATCAGAGCAGAGACCTAAATAAGTTAAATGTGTGAGCCAGTGTGGATATCTGGGTCAAGAGAGTTATGAGAGGCATTAACAAGTGCAAAGGCCCTAATGCAGAGAAAAAAGCTCCCTGTATTCAAGAAACAGCAAGAAGCCTGGTGGCAGGAGGCTGTGCAGGAAGCAGGAGCTAGGAGATGAGATTCAGACTTAAGAACAAACTGCATTTTTAAAAAGCTTTTCAGGAGACCTCATTATACTTCCAGATATGGGAATGACTTCTGAAATGCACTTATTTCTAAACCTCATTGACTTCTTCCAATTCTTACCAACACCGTTTGGATGTTGGATCTGAGTGTGGACACATGCAACAAAGCATCCATCTGTGTAGAGTAAGGTATATTAAGCATGCCCAGGGATGGGGCCATGTGTGGCTTTTAGTCAAAGAAATTGTTCTCTCTCTTAAACAAGAGGCTAAGTCAAGCTTACCTACTGAGTGCGCAAATGGACAAGAAGAGCTGACTCCAAAACGGAGAGAATAGCTAGCTCTTAGTGACAGACAAGATAGACAAGGCAAAGGAAGGATGTGACGAATACGCATGGCCATAAAGGGAATCTAAAGACAGAGTGAAATTTATATGAGCACAAGTTCAGTTTTATACATGTCTCCATGTGAATGAAATGGAATTATGTGTGGGGCAGGGGGGCGTGTGTGTGTGTGTGTGTGTGTGTGTGTGTGTGTGTGTGTGTGTGTGTGTGTGCTCGCATGTGTTAGGCAGTGGGAGAGATAGCAAGACTGGGAAAAAATGCCATGGCTATAAGCAAACAAGTGACAAATGCAGCCCCAAAATTAAATAAGTTACCTGGAAAAGGGTGCAGGGTGGAGAATGGAAATGCAGGATGAAGTCCTGGTAGTGACAGAACACAAGGAGGAGAGGAGATTTGGAATCAACCACAAAGTTCCAGAAAAGCACACCATCCCACCAGCCTATTTCCCCAGATTACTGTTGGTGACTGAGCTGCAGCAAACACAGAATGGCAAAGGTCAGTTCTCCTGTCCTTCAAACATATGGGTATGTAAACAGCTGGCTTTATAAAGGGGAACTCTTATTATGAAGAACTCTTTATCCCACAAATAAGTCACACTCAATTATTTTATATCCAAACAATCTCTTAGCTTTTAATGAGCACAACTGCCAATAACCAGAATCACACATTATGAATCAGTTTGCTCCTTCCTACACTTTCTAATTTCCTGCTAAGGAGACAGGGCTGAATGGGGTCATTAATCTGAATTAGAAATAGTGTGACCTGCTTTGCACTTCCCTTGCTAACACTGTGTGGCAGAGCTGGATCTGTGGGGATTTTGTTGCCCCTACTGTTCTGAGGAAAATGTGGAGTGCAGGAAATCCTGAGTTAGTTTTATTTTTCAGGCTTGTTTGATTCTAGATGCCATTTAGGCGTCTCACATTGGGCTTTGAAATCATTGCTACATTTCTCTGCTTTTACTTGAGCTGTTGTCAAATGGTAAACTTTACTCAGCCTTTTTCCAGAACTCTAAAAGGCTTACCTGTTGTTGTTGTTAGGTGTTGTCAAGTCAGTGTCCAACTCATAGTGACCCTATGTACAACAGGGGAAACACTTGTCAGTGCTTCTCTTCTATTCATAGGGTTTTCAATGGCTGGTTGTTTGGGGGGAATGGGTTTCTGGGTCCTTCTCCCAAGCCTACAGCACCTGGTGTTCCCTGGTGGTCTCCCATCCAAGTATTAACCAGGCCCAACCCTGCTTAGTTTCCGAGATCTGACTAGATGGGATGCCATAGTGGTACGGCTGCAGACAAAAGGCTTACGGAAGAAACCTAAAATAGCCCCAGTACGGTGGCACACCCTTATAATCCCAGCAACCCAGGAGGCAGAGGCAGGAGGATCACAAGTTTCAAGACCAGAGGCAATCTGCGTAATTTAGCGAGACCCTGTCTCAAAAAAGTAAAAAAATGGGCTGAGGGTGTAGCTCAGTGGTCCAGCACTCGCAAAGAATGTAAGTGAGAGGCCCTGGTTTCAATCCTCAGTACCGGAAAAAAAAAAAAAAAAAAAAAAAAAAAAAAAAAAAAAAAAAAAAAAAAAAAAAAAAAAAAAAAGAAGAAGAAGAAAGAAAAAAGAAACCTAAACTAATGTGCCCTCTCCTCCTATTAGAAAATGGGGTGTGTTATCCAAGCACCGTCAGGGCACCTGTTATTCCAGTGACTTGAGAGGCCAAGGCAGGATTGTGAGTTCAAAGCCACAGGCTTCCAGTGCAATACAGCAAGACCCTGTCAAAAGATTAAAAAGGGCCTGGGAGTCAGTGATAGAGCACTTTCCTATCACATGTGAGGCCTTGAGTTCAAGCCCCCAGTACTACAAAAAAAAAAAGAAAGAAAGAAAGAAAGAAGAAAGAAAATGGGGTGTGTTAGTCAGCTACCATCGATATAATAAAATCCCTAAGATGGCTAACTTATAAGCAGGAAAGATTTATTTTGGTTCACAGTCTTGGAGGTTCCAGCCCAAGATGGGGCAAACTCGTTGTTTTCAGCCTCTGGTGGTTTTCATTACTGGCTGGCAATGGTGGGAGTGCATGGAAGAAAAAACTGCTCACCTTCTAGCCAGGAAGCAAAAGAGAAAAAGAAAGAGGCTAACGTCCCACAGTCCCCTTCCAAGACACACCTACAGTAATCTAAAGACCTCCCACTAGGCCCCACCTCATAAAGTCCCACTGCTTCCTAAAGTGCCTCTCTGAGAAGCAATCCTTTAACATGTGGGCCTTTGGAGGACACTTATCCAAACCACAGCAGGGGGACAGGCATTTTTGTGGCTGAATGGACAAAAGTCAATGGCTGTTTCCCTGGTGATGCATTGGAAAGAAGAATCTGGAGCGGGAGCACCTCTAAAGCGGTTAGCCCAGTAAATCTCTTTCACTTGGGCTTAGGTCAGAAAAATACAATGTGTGGTCCTTAGAAAAAACATAACTGCAAAACCATTACTTAATAGCTGTCAGACACTTAGTTCATGTACATTAAGTACTTACCATGTAAGCTGGGAAAATTAACAGAAAACTCAAATTTATTAATTCATTTCCTTATTTAAGGAGGTGATAAAAATTGCGATGAAATTTCTGGGGCTATTGGGAGTTGGGAATTACCTCCAGGAGTAAACCAGCCTTGCTATCCTTCTTCTCTAGAAATAGTCACAGATTATAGTAGGCACCTAGGGCAAGACTTTCACATGGCTATCTTTGGCCAAAAGAGGTCTGTCCTGACCTGTCTTACCCTTGATTGATCACTGCCCTTACTGTTAACAACGCTGCTAGTAGAAACGGACTAGTAATAAAAGTAGATTGCAAAGGGTTGAATACATTCCCAGCAGGCAGGTTTGATAGGGGTAGATTCAGGTGCAGCCCCAACCTTCCAAGGTCATCATCAAGGAAAACAGCTAAGTCCCCTCAGGTCAGTTCCAGATGTCTCTCTCAGACTCTGAATACAGAGCTGAAGGGACTAGGGGTCCGAGCTGAGGATCATTCATTTATCTGTCCTATCTCCTGGGCTTTGCCACACCAGTCTAGGTCTGGCAGGATATGAATCTCAAAATTTCCTTGCAACTATTCATGAATATTTCCCTCTTTATAGCTGATCACCTGCTTTGCTACATCTTCCATGCTCCTGCATGGTGTGGTCCCTGAAACAGCTCCATCTGCAGCTTCATCCAGAACCTTCTGAGCAGGCCAGCATCCCCTCCCCCTTCCACATGCTCCACCTCCTCCTGGGTGACCCAGAAACGACTATAACCAACTTGCCTTGGTGCATTGGGCTTTGCGGGGGGGCGGGGGAAGTGTTCTTGTTCCTGCTCTAAGGCTATGGAAAACTTGAGTAATTTTCTGTAATCATAACCCCCAGGGTCCCCAGTCAGTGTAATTATAAAAGTCAATCACTTCCTTCTGACTGGTTCCCCTTTCCTCCGGGTTGGTAAAATCATTACCATGGTTTCTTTTCCTCCTCAGTCAGACCTCTGCAGAGCCCATTTACCTTGCTTCTCAGGAGTCTTCTTGAGTGTCATGCAGGGGTAGTGTGTGTTGCGGGTAAGTTTTCTTATTTAACTCAGAACTGCAGAAGACTTGCCTGTTATCGGTTTTTTCACCTTCTACAATTGATGCCACCTTCTGTTTTTCTAAGGCAGATGATCCCCTGCAAGAAGGCTTCCCTAGGCACAGTCCCAGAGGTGCCCAACATACAACTGTCAGCCTCCACCGCACAGCCTGGCTTGGAGAGGCCCAATGGCCCAACAAGGCTGGAGGAAGAACCCTCTTTCTTGCAGGGGATGCTGGGCACAGGACCAGTAGAGAGGGTGCTTTACGGTTATGAAGAATTCTTTCAAAGCATATTCAAACCTTCCTCACTACATTAACTAGAAAAAAGAAAAACAAAAATGCCTTTCTGTGTCAGGTAGAACAGTTTCACATTCAGGATGGTTATTCATGACAGTAAGTTTTGCTGAGCCATAAAATTCTCCCCAAGACATCCTGGAATCTTCCTTCCGTCTCTGCTACCTCAGTGCCCCAGCCCCACTCCACAGCCCAGGAGAAAGTGTTTGCATTCCGGCTTTTCATGAGGTGGAAGAGTTTCTCTCTTCAGCAAAATCCTAGCCTCAGAGCTCAGGCCAAGCATAAGATGTATCTCGGGAGTGTCTTTCCATCTCTGATACTTAAAAACTCCCTGAGTGATGTGTACATGAGCTTCCAGGATAGCAGTTTCCCTTGTCTGAGAGTACGGATTTCACAGCTAACTTGGAGCCAGATACATAGTCCATTGCTACCCCTGTGGCATACACTTCTGAAGCCTTTTGCATTTTTAATTATGTAGTTCAGTTGTTGTCAGCATTTCCACAACCATTACATTCTCCTTCCTTTAGCATTTTTACAATGTAGCCCCAATTCCCCCAAAAGGACATCAATACAGCAGCATAATGTCAGGGGAGATGTGGTCAGAGTCACTGGAGCCTGGGTTCAAATCCAACTCAGTAATTTACTAGCTGGATGGTCTTGGGAGGCTATATAATCTCCATAAATTCTAGTGTCTTCATGAATAAAATGGAGACAATAATAGTGCCGACATCATGTCATAGTTGTGAGGCTTAAATAAGATAATGAACAGAAATACTTATCCAGGATCTAGGGCAGCACTGTTTCATAAATATATAATGGTAACCATATATGTGATCTTAAATTCTCTAGCAGCTACATTTTAAAGAGGAAAAGAAACAGGTGAAATTAATCTTATTTTATATAATCTAACAATCAAAACAATATCATTTTTACATGACATCAATATGCTGTTGTTGTTAGGTGCCATCAAATCGAGTTCAACTCATAGCGAACCTATGTACAACAGAACAAAACACTTCCCCACCCTGTGTGATGCCCAGCCCTATGTCAGTGCTTCTCTGCCATTCATAGGGTTTTCAATGGCAGATTGTTTGTGGATTGTTTTGGAAGTGGGCTTCTAGGTCCTTCTCCTGTTTTTGTGGTGCTAGGGATTGAACTCAGGGCCTTTCACATCCTAGGCAAGCACTCTACCACTGAGTCTTTTTTGATTTTTTTATCTTGATGCAGTGTCTCCCTAAATTGCACAGGCTGCCTCTGTCCTCTAACCTGTGATCCTCCTGCCACAGCCTCTTGAGTGGCTGGGATTATAGGAGTATGCCACAACACCTCCCTGCTTCTTCCGAGCTTAATACATAGGCAGGGAACCCAGAGTTTCCCTGGCTGACCTTTCTCCAAGGAATTAAGGTCACTCCCCACTGTGCCCTTCTGAAGGTGGGAAAGGCCTCTGTGGCCAGCTTTCCTTTCCTGTGATATAGAAATTCCTTCCTTGCCAGCCTGTAGATTTGGCACCTCCTCTTTAGAGTCTCCAGGTTTTTCTCTGCCACTGGTTAAATTCACACCAAACTCCCACTGAGACCTGTTTCTAAGGAATAGAGCCGGTGATGTGTGGGGATGATGGCCAAGCCAAACACACTTCTCCAGAAATGTGCAAGGAAAGGAGCAGCTGTAAGAGAATATTAAACTCAGCTTTGCTTCCATAGATCAATACATCAGTCAATCCTTATTGAACTCCTCTGCCCACACATGCTCATTAGCCGGCATGGACCCAGGAGGGGCAATCTGGGATTTGCGGGGGAGGGAAAGGCCTCTGGCCAAAATATTTCACCTCACAAAAGTCAGTGGTTTCCCTGTAGGACCATTACTAATGACTTATCAACTTTCATTCTTTCTAAAGGGACTGTAGCCAGCGGGGAGCTCTGGGAACCCATTATGGGGCTAGGGTGCCAACCACTTAACAGGGTAAAAGACAGAGAAGTAGATGCTAAATGCAATTTTCTCTATCTTGACATTTTCCCCAGGGTTTAGGATGCTGAATATTTATTAGGGTTTGGACAGAAGGTAGGAGCAGGGGCTCTGGAGGCAGCACTCCTTTCAACTCCACAGTACTTCCCCTCTCCAAGTGTGACCTTTAGCTGGTCACTTAAGCCTCTGGAGATTCTGTTCTCTCACCAGTAAATCAAGAGCCATCACCAGATAGATTTGGGGTCACTTAGTAACAGCTCTTGATTTAAAAAAAAAAACAAAGGTTGCTTTGTTCATATTGAATTAATCCCAGTAACTAACGAGAAAAAGGAATGATTAGTAGGTCTTCTTCAGTCTTCACTTGTAACAATTCTGATCTCCTAGGCTCCATTGTTCCCCCTGGAGTCCATCAGCTTATTGTGCTGTGGGAGCTTGTGTGTTGCTGTGATGCTGAAAGCTATCCCACCAGTATTTCAGATACCAGCAGGGCCACCCACGGTGGACATGTTTCAGCTGAGCTTCCAGAATAAGACTAGGGAGAAGGACCTGACAACCCACCCACAAAACAATTAGCCATTGAAAACTCTATGAATAACAGAGAAGCACTGTCAAATATAGTGCTGGAAAATGCCCCCCCCCCCCCCGGGCTGGAAGGCATTCAAGGAATCACTGGGTAAGAGTTGCCTCCTCAAAGTAGAGTCCACCTTAATAATGGGAATGGAGTAAAGCCCCTAGGATCTGCTTCTGCTGATGTGGCACAACTCAAAATAAGAAGAAACTTAGTGGCTGCAACATTGGGCTCAAACATAAACATTGGACATGACACAATGTTGGGCAGTGTTTTGTACTGAAGGTCCCTATGAGTCAGACCTGACTTGATGGCACCCCAAAACAAGGCTCCATTTGATGATTTTTTATGATACCATCATTTGTAAAATTGTCCAAACCCTTCTGATACTCATTCCTGTTCATTTCTACAGCCTCTCTAGATTAACCCTTCTTTATCAAGTCTCACAAGTCTATCATTCTAAAATCACTGCTCTGAAATGTCAAAGGCAGCCTTTCCAGCCCCATGTTTTTAGGTTTGGTAACCTTCGTTTTGATCCATAACTTAATAGATTCTGTGATGTCTTACCTCAGGCTTTTCTCTCTGCAGAGCCTGCAGCCTATCCCAGTGTCACAGTCTTGCCAGCTTTGCAGCATTCGTTATTTGCCTCATTCAACAAACACCTGTTTAGTTCCCACTATGTGCATGACCACAAAGACAATCCCCTGTTTCATAGCCGTTATATACTGTAGGCAGAGACAGATAAGAAATAAACTGCCAAATTAATAAAATGACTTCAATATAAGAAGGTATGAGTAACAGTAATGAAGGAGACAAAGAAGAGGTCAAGATGAAGACTATTAGGCAGATGGCTGCCCACATGAAGAAAGAGGTCCTCTGAGGAGAGATTCTCAGAATCAGACATGGAGGCCCTGGAAGGCAGCTAGGGTAGTAGAATGCAGAGCCTGGGGCAGAAGGGTGGAGAGTGGATAGAAGAGAAAGTCTAGGCCAGATCATGCAGAGCTGCGTAGCCCATCATAAGGAGATTGAACATTTTTAAAAACTTGTTGTAAAGCTATTGAAAGGATTTAATCATACCAGAAATGTAATCTAAGATGTCTTTTATGAGATTACCTTTGCCATTAAAGGAGAATGGACTCTGTTTGGGAAGGAGATAAGAGTGTTAATTCCAAGAACATTGCTTTAGTCTAAATGAGATGATGATGGCCTTGGCCAGTGGAAAAAAGATTCCAGGAGCATTTATGTATTAGAGGAGAGTTAATGGATTGGATGTGGAGAATAGGATGAGGAAAAGAGATTGGTGGAGTAGTCAAATCAACATGTGGAGGTGTCATTGTTCTGCCAGCGAAGACACAAAGCAAGGGGTAGTAGATAATCAAATGTCCTGTTTCAGATACATTAGTTTTTCGATGTCTGTGAGGTGGGTTGTGGCAAACATGTGGATGGATATGGGGGCCTGGAACACATGAATCTGACCAGAGAGAAATTTGGAAGTCATAGCATAAAGATCTTTAATCCCCAGGGTTGGGCAGCTCACCTCCCTCCCACCAAACATTCCAGTTCCTCTCCTGTAGACACAATGCAGCACCATTATATTTGTTAAGCAGTCACTATGATTGGGTCCATAGATTTTCAGGTCTACATAGATAATCCCAGAAAACTTATCTAAGGATAACTGCTGTTACCTGTGGAATCTAGTCCTCTGATTCAGTTCTTAAGGAGCACTGCTTACTGCCATGCACTGTTCTGAAATGGGCTGCTTTTCTCCAAGGCTCATTGCAAGTGTTTTATCTATCATTTGGCCAAATGGCCCTCTCAGCAGCTACTCAACAAACATTTATTTGGTTTTTGAAAGTCGGCGTAAATAACCATTCCGGTTTTATTCTAATTGGCACCATGTCCTTTGTGGTGGATAAATTTATTTTCCATTATTCCTGGCATTTTGAGATAAGCATATTTTAGGCATTACATAACCCCATGCGTGGGATGTCAAATGAAAGGAAATATTTGGAGCTTGGAGCTTGGAGCTTGGACCTCTCTACCACAAATCCAATCCACATATGATTCTAATCTGCATCTGATTTTGTAGTCCTCTAAAACTGTTGAAAGGATGGGGATTAGATTCAAGAATCTGTAGTATAAAATTTGATAAACATAAGAAAGGGTAAGAAAAGAGACTTGCATCTTTTACTCTGAGGATACATCCTAGACACAATTCCATATTTGTTCTTGTAATTGAGAGGTTCCGTGAAACACCACTCATGACATCTAGTTTTTCTAGGTTTTACGTTGCTCCTATTTTAGCAACTAAGGGAAATTTGGGATGGTTTCCCCATTCTTACATGTACAGAGTTGACTTGTAAGCAAGCTTTAACAAAATTTAGATTTTATATTTTCTTAGCTATTTCCAGAGGTAAAAAATGTATAAAGGAGATTCCAACAAATATGTGTATTGAAAAAAACCCCAACTATTAAAGATTTTGCATGCTATTGTAAAGCTTTCCAAACAAAATTATGAAAATTATTTACTAACTCCCTACCTGTTCTCAGCCTAAGCAAAATTAGGCAAAACCATCAGCATATGCCATGCCAGCAACGTTTTATCTGTTTTAAACTGCACCATGGAGTTTGAATTTGCATGCTAAAAATAGATGAAACAATTTGACTATATTTGCTGATACAGCCCATTACTGTGCATCATTTGAGAAGACCACAAAACTCAGCACATGTAAGCAAAATGGCTAACCTCCTTGTAACTCCAAGAGCATTGAGAAGAAACTATATAAACACATTGGGTATGGTGGTGAATTGAGTTCTCAAAAATGAAGCTGGTTAAATTTCTTACCAATTATCTTGCTATTACTTGAACACAGCTTAAATACCATATAAGCCTTAAGTCTTTGCATCCTCCCTACAAAGATGCTACTGTTTCCCCTAGAAAGATTTTTTGTCTTTGCACTTATCTCTTTGCACCTAATTTTAGCCAATTAGATTTTCCTCTCCTTTAGTTTCTGATGCCAAAAGCAACTTTGCTGGATGTGGTAAGTTGTTTACTCTATAAAGATTCCCAGCATATGACAATTTAAATTTAAATTGAATAGTTTTTAGTTAAACTGTTTCAAATATTTGTTTTCTAATTAACATACAAAGAAAATGTGGGCTAAAGGAGCATTTCTTTAGCTTCATCTATGGAGTACATGTGCTTATAGAAGCCTGCAAGTGAAAATTAGAAATGTTCTCTGACTCCACAAAAAACGCACAAAGTCTACAAGAGGCCAGAAATTGGCACAGAGTAGGAATACAAAGCTTGTGAGTCATAATAAGGAAACACTTCATTGAAACAGTTGTCAACATCTTAATAAGAATGTGAATTCAAAGGCTAGATGGGGTAGCACACACCTATAATCTCAGAACAGGAGGTAGAAGCAGGAAGATTGAGAATTCCAGGCCAGCCTGAGCTACATAGCATATCCAATCTCAAAAAACAAAAATAAACAAAATAAATAAGTTAAATAAAACAGAAAATAATATGAATTCAATATTTAGCCAAAAATAAAATGAAGAGTGTCATGAAAGAGAAAACTGAAGACCTATGGAAACAAATTTAAAAACCAAAGGAGAATCATTAAAGAAATAGCAAACAAATCAGAAGATTAGGAACAGAATTAGTAGTACTGATAAGCACAGGTATAGAATACTCTTCAGATAATTACAATACATAAAGATTTAAAAAGATAAAGCAAAGATAAAAAATATAATTGATATAAAATATACAGGATAACATATTATTGAAGTAGCCAAAAATATGAAATACTGTATTTAAAAATTTAAGAAAATTTATCTGAATTAAAAGAATTAAAAATAATAATTCAGCTCTAGTTTGAAAGAACATGTGGTATGAAAAAAAATCTAATAGAGGACTCTACACTAAAACAGATTCTAATCCAGCTACTGAATTTTCAGGATAGATAGTCTCAGGTACCTGGACAGAAAAAACACACAGACTTCCAAGGAGTTAAAATCAGACTTCCTCAGACTTCTCCATAGCATCAGTCAATGCAGTTAGATAGTGGACGATCATTTTTGAAGGAAAATAGTATGACTCAATAAAGTTAACCTCAAAATGTCTATTCAAAAATTTGACAATGGAAACCTGCCAATGCCCTTTTTTTTTTTTTTTTTTTTTTTTTTTTTGTTAGCCCAGGCTGGCCTGGAACTTGCAATCCTCCTGCCTCAGCCCCCTGAGTGTAGGGATTATGAGTGTAGGGATTATAGGTGCAGGCCAATTCATTTATCAAAATAAAAAAACTCAGAAATAGTGAAGGGATAATTTTTTTTGTCTATTTGTTTTTGGTAGTAGGAATTAAACCCCAAGCCTCACACAAGGTACACACTCTGCCACTGACTGGCACTCTGAGTTTCTAGAACGAATGCTTCTTTTTAAAAAGACCAATGGTGAGCATTCAATCCACTTCCATATTGATCATTAAACATATGGAAATTGTAGGTACAGAATAAAATGTAATGTTGTAAAGCTAAAGAATGTAAAATAATAAAATTTACAAATGTTGGGGGTGAAGGGAAGAGAGGGTACAGAGATCTGTAATAGCACTGTGCTCCTACTTCACAGCAGTAAGTAAATTTAACATACTGAAATTAGCATATATAACTAAAAATCTTGACTCCAAAATGAATATTTTTCATATTTTCTTAACTTCACAGCCTTTTCATGAAATATTTCTTGAGATGAGGAAATACATTTTGAAGTTTAATAGCTCCTTTAATTTTCTGTAAGTTTGAGTAAAATAAAATTTAATATTTTATTTCAAAATAATGTTTATAATTTAGAACTATGGTAATAATACATCATTTTATTTTTTAAAAAAGAAATTAGTATGTCAGTATATTAACATGGTTCTTTATAACTAATGGAAACTGAGATTGTTATAATTTTTTTAATTTCTAAAAATAAATAAAACAAACATTAGAGCAGGAACCAGGGTATATAATAAGAAATAGTTCTCCTATTTTCCTCATTCAAGGTACTTCTTTAAGAATTTTTGTATAGAGCAGCTGGGAGGTTTGTGTACCTAGTTATATACTATTACATTATGCCAATAATACATAAATATGTGTGTATGAATGTTTTCACTGACAGAAAGGGAAATAATTAGCTGCTTCCATTTTTCATCTTCTGTCTACTGTACCAACTCTCCCCATTACAGTTCCAGGGTCCCTCCAGGGCTTCTCTTGTTCAGTGGCCCAGAGGAAGCACAGCGCAAGGTGATGGAAAGGTCCACTTCCTTCTCCTTCATGTAGGAGCCTCAGATTGGTAACTTCTCTTTTGCAGGCCTTTGATGTTTCTTCTATAATATATTAGCGTCTGTCAGATACTAGGACTTCAGTCAAGTACTCTGAGAAGTCCAGTGGGGCTGGGATAGGAGGAGCATGGAGAACAGGCCCTGCCCTGTGGGCACAGAAGGAGAGCTGGCCTTGCCAGGACCAAGAGCTACCTAAGCAGAAAAGGGCCACCAGCACAAACATATTGGGTATGTTTGTCAATCCTTAAACTTTCTAATCTTTTTCATAGACTCAAGTAGGATGATTCAGAGTATTTGTTGTTGGGTGCTATCGAGTCAGTATCCGACTCATAGCGACCCTTATAGGGTTTTTTCAATGGCTGACTGTTTTGGGATTGCCTTGGGAGTGGATTGCCATGTCCTTCTCCTATTTTTGTGGTGCTGGGAATTGAACTCGGGACCTCAGAGACTGCAGCGCAGCACTCTACCAACTGAGCTAAATCCCAGCCCAGATTCAGAGTATAGGGAGCAAGAAAGCAAATTGCATAAGTTTATTAGGATACAAAGAAAGAGGATTTGGGGAGGGCAAAGATGTAAATCAGTTGTATAACAAATGGCTCTTTCAACACATCTCCATGGCTCAGTGCTTCACATCAGTGAAACCTTCCTTCACCCAAGACAGCTCTGAGAACTGAGGACAAGAGGCATTCATATGTCTCTGTTTACAGGGTCTCAACCTAGTCTGGGGCTTTGCCAAGGTCACTAGGTTAGAGAGTGGTAGAGCAAAGATGCTAAGCTAGTCTCCTCACCCTCAGTCTGGTACCCCAGTCTTTCAAATAAAAGACATCACAGCCCTAAATTCACTTAGCAAACAAACAAAAAGTAAAAGGTAACACACAGTATAAGGTAAATTCACTTAGCAAACAAACAAAAAGTAAAAGGTAACACACAGTAAAAGGTAACAACAACAACAAATAAACAACAGTGACAAAAAACCACTCCAAACTTAGCAGTCCCCTAAGAGGTAGTGAAACCTCTTACTCCTAATTCAGTCTGTACCTCCTCCTTTGCCTATGGCAGTCTGTCCAAATGCCTCAGAGTTCTCTCCTTGCAGTTCACAGGCTCAGCTGGAGCCAGGTACAGATGGAGCAAAATAGTGCATTCAGAAATATGTGTCTACCATGAACTTACTTATTAGTACTTTGTTTCCAAATCCCTGCGTATCCATATGTGTATCTCCTTATTGATCTGCTTATAGGATTTTTGTTTTCTTAATATTGAGGCACAATCAATACTGATCCTCATCAGTAAATGTTCCAAATCCTATTCAGTTTCAGCAAGCAAAATTGTGTCATCCACATGATACAGATTGTTAATTAGTCTTTCTTCAATCCTGATGCCACATTCTTCTTCAAAAAATCTAGCTTCTTGGATTATTTGCTCAGCATAGAGATTGAAGATATACAGTGAAAGGATACAGCCCTGGTGCACAACTTTCCTTTCCTCACTTTAAACCAAGCAGTGTTTCCTTGTGCTGTTCAAAATACTGCCTCTTGATCCAAGTTCAGATTTCTCATGAGTACAATTAAGTGCTCTGGTATTCCCATTCTTCACAACGTTATCCATACTTTGTTGTGATTCACACAATCAAATGCTTTTGCATAGTCAATAAAACATAGAGACATCATCTCTGCTTTCAGCTAATATCCATCTGACATCAGGAATGATGTCCCTATTTCCATGCCTTCTTCTGAATCTGGCTTAATTTTCCAGCAGTTTCCTGTCTATATACTGCTACAATCACTTTTGAATGATCTTTAGTAAAATTTTACTTGCATGAGATTTTAATGATATTGTTCGATTATTGGTAATCATCTGGGGGTCCCTGAGAAAGACTTAGAGGGGGCCTGGGTGGAGATTTGCCTGACCCAAGTAGAGACCTAAAACCTTATTCAAGTTTTACACCTCCCGCTTGTAATCTAGAACATAGTGCTGATAATCCTAGAAAGAACTCTGGCGACAGAGGCCAGTCTGGCCCAGTGGGGGACTAACATCTATCCTCCAGGGGTGACAACATTTGCTCTGCATCCTGGTTATTTATTACCATTGAGATCTATGGGGCAAGATGGCTACTAGTCACTTTTGTCCCACATCCTAACATTTCACTCCTCCCCCTCCCATCAAGTGATCCAAGATGGCCCCTGATCAGTTCAGTCCGAATTTAGAATTTAGTTCACTCAGACCTGATTGACTGTGTTGAGCTACCCGATTGGTCAGTAAAGGACCACAGGTGATTGTCCTGGCCCACACCTAACCCCTCTATCAAAATTTTTCTTTTTCAAACCTCTATTTGCATAACTACCAGACCCAGCATGAGCCACTCCCTGACTGGCTATTTCTGGGTCCACACCCCCTTCATAGAAGGTATATAAACCACCACCAAATCCATTAGCTTCTCTCCTTCTTTTCCCCTATGTTCTCGATCTTTCCCTGCTCACCTGCTCACCAAGCCCTTTCACACCTGACCACTGCACCATACTCCTGAGACCTAGAGCCTCAAGCATCATCAGTGAAAGCAACTGAGGACTTCAGGCAAGACTCCCTGTCAAGCTCAGGGCCTCCGAAGTGGTGAAGACTCCAAGCAAGACATGAAGAGCTCTCCACTATTCTTCCCCCACCTTGGGGAGTAGGAGAGTAGAGGGGGCGAACTGCAAGAGGCAACAGGAGACTCATTGTGAGACACTTCCATCAGGCATCATTGTGCCGCACCCCCCTTTTGTTCACCTTAGTAGGTGTAGCTTAATACATTCTGTTCCTGTTCTTAAGAAGGTTCCCAAAATCCTTCTTTGGCATCACTGGCTCTTTTCCTATTTCTAAGGGTCCCCAAGTGCCCATGTTGAGGCAAGCTCCATTACCCACAGGGCCAGAGTGAACTCCAACATTCAATAATTTCTGCATTGGGTTGGATCCCCTTTTTTGGAAATAGGCACAAATATGGATCTCTTCTGTTAAGTTGGCCCGGTGGCTGTTTTCCAAATTTCTTGTCATAAATAAGTGAGCACCTCCAGTGCTGCATCTGTTTGTTCAAACATCTTTATTGGTATTCCAACAATTCCTGGAACCTTGTGTTTCACCAATGCCTTCAAAAACAGCTTCCACTTCTTCCTTCAGTACCACTGATTTCTGATCCATGTGCAATCTCTTCAAAGGGTTGGTCACTCACCAATTCTCTTTGATATGATGATTTTGTGTATTCCTTCCATCTTCTTCTGATGTTTCTTACATTGTTTAATATTATCCCTGTAGAATCTTTCACTATTGCCACTTGAGGATTGAATTTTTTCCTCAATTCCTTAAGCTTGAGAAAAACAGAATGTGTTCTTCCCTTCTGGTTTTCTATCTCCAGTTCTTTGCACATGTCATTATAATATTTGTTTTTGTCATCTCAAGCTGCTCTTTGGAATCTTCATCATATTTTCTTTTTACTTTAGCTGCTTGACATCAAGGGCAAGTTTCAGAGTCTCTTTTGACATGTAGTTTGGTCCTTTCTTTTTTGCCCTGTCTTTTTAATAAACTTTTGGTGTCCTCATGAATAATGTCTTTGATGTTATGCCACATCCCTGTGGTCTTTGATCATTATTGTCTAATGCATCAAATCTGTTCTTGAGATGGTTGCTGAACTCAGGTGGGATATATACTCAAGGTGATACCTTGGCTCTCATATACTTTTTCTAATTTTATTCAGTTTCAGTTTGAAACTGCATATGAGCAACTGATGATCTAATCCACAATCAGTAACTGGTCTTGTTTTGACTTTTGATATTGAGGTTTCCCATCATCTCTTTCCACAAATGTAGTCAGTTCGGTTCATATATGTTCCATTTGGTGAATTCCATGTGTATAATCGCCATTATGTTGGTGAAAAATGTAATTGCAATGAAACTTTTGTTTGTCTGACAAAATTCTATCATGAGATCTCCAACATCATTTTTGTAACCAAGGCCATATTTTCCAACTACTGTGCCTTCATTTTGTTTCCAATTTTGCATTCCTGTCACCAGTAATTATCAGTGCATCCTGATTGCATGTTTGATCAATTTTAGACTGCCTAACCTGGTAAAATCTTCCTTTTCTTCATTTGTGGTCTTAGTGGTGGGTGTGTAAATTTGAATAATAGTCATATTAACTGGTCTTCCTTGTAGGCATATGGATATTATTCTATCCCTGAGAACCTTGTACTTCAGGAAAGATCTTGTGATATCTTTCCTGATGATGAATGCAACCCCATTTCTCTTTAGGTTGTCATTCTCTGCATAATAGATCATATGATTACATGATTTAAAATGGTCCATACCAGTCCATTTTGGTTCACTGATGCCTACAATGTTGATGCTTACATGCTACATTTCACTTTTGATGATTTCTAATTTTCCTAGATTCATACTACTTTCAGAGACTTAAGAATTTAAATATTATTCACATTAAGCCAAAATAGAAGAGACTGTACCTTTCTGTTCACCCCCATTAGCAACTTACTGAGTATAGCTAAATAGATTTGACAATTTTTAAAACTATAGGATGAAAGAGATCACTTTTTAGAGCTTCCATCTTTCTAGTAACTCATTTTAATATCTATTTAAATGACATTGCAAACAGAGCTGGCTGGAAAATGAGGAGAGATCTATGTCTGGTAGATAAATGGATCAACCAAAATTTACAAAACACAAAATATTTTCAAAAACATTTTGAGACACCAAAGCAAATATAAATCTAAGCCCCTGCCCTACAAGCTTTTCCAGGCCTTATAACAGCTGATTATTATATAACAATAAAAACACAAATACAAACAAAAAAATTTAATACAGGAGTACTTCCAAAGCAGTACTTGATAAATCCTCCTTGTATGGGTATAAATTTCACTCCTTGCTCAAAGTAAGGTTTGTGAGCTAGAAAATATGTAAAAGTTAAGAGGAAAATAAGAATTTAAGAAAAGAATAAAGAGAATGAAAAAGAAAACAGAAGTACTTGATGATACAGAGTCAAGGAAAGGAGAAGAGAAAGATGGAAATACAGTTTGGATGTAAGCAGTTATAATGAGGTACTTATGAGGATGTGGGGGAATAGAAGTGGACTATGAAGTTATCACATCTCTTTTACTATTTACACAAGGACCCAGACAAAGAGTAGGAAAAATCAACGTTCTGCCATGAAGGGAAATTCTTAAAATCACTTTCTTGGAGATTGGAGTTTTTGGGTAATGACTGCTCACCCTAAATCCACTCTGAATTTGGAACCCATTTTAGTCAAATAGTCAAAATATAATATCAGCTAATAAGGCTGGCTGAAAAATGAGGCAAGCTCTATAACTGAATTTAGCGATTACTTCCCTCCCCCAATTTTTTGGCAAAATAGTCCAGCTATAGACTCCCTCCTCCCCAAAGCCCTAGTGATTCATGACATTTTGAGGGAGATGTAAAATTAACATTTGCCTCCAAACTACAATAACACCGACATCCCAAAGAATGACTCATAAAAGTTCATCTTCATGAGTAAAACAAGTTTAGTATAGGTTACTTATGGCACTGTGGACAACTGTGGACAGCTATATTTTCACCAAGCCACCAGTAACCTTCCTCCTATCTCCATCTATCAAGCTCCTGTTTTATATGGCTCTAAATCTACAGATGAATTAATGCAAACCTAGGCTTTGAGCACTACCTAGTGTGAAAGCAGCAAAGGTGACTACAGGCACAAACAATGTAAGGCACAGAAAAAACTAGGCTTTGGGAAAGTTATATGTTTTTGTGTACTCTGTCCTTGCCTTTATGTGGGATTTTGCTGGTCCCAGCAAACACCCTCCAACTATGGAAAGGTTGGCTTGTTTTACTGCAACCTGGAACATAGAATAGCTACATGGTGGAGTGCTGCAAGATGGAGTTACTCTGGCTAAGATTTATGGAATTAGTTTCTCTACACTCGGCCCTCCCATTTAGGGCAGTTCTCTGCATGTTGCAGAGAAGAAACTATATACATGCCTCATGAAGATGGTTCTGAAAAGAAGACAGAGCAAAGTTCTCAGTACTCCAGTCTTCCTTCTGACCCCACCAGTTAGATATGGAGCCAAGAGAGAACAGATGTTTTCCTCCCAATGTTGGCTCTTCTTAAAGAGAGAAGAGTCTATTTTACAAGCTTGGTAGATATACAAGGAAGTATAAAAATGAGTCTCCCTCTTGCTCTCTCACTTTGTCTCTTTCAATAAAAGTTTTAGATTACAATAAATAACAACTAAATGAAACACCTTAACTTCTGTATTTCTCTAAGAACTTATTATTGAGTTTTTGTTTTTATCTATTAGCTAGTTTGTTTTTAAAATGTCCTTCTGTGTTTTAAGAGTGTTACATTCATTCTTGCTGTTTTGAATAAGCATCACAATTCACTTTGTGAGAAAATCAAAGTAAGTAGAATTCCAAGCATCATTTTTATGGATAAAATATATATCTTATACTTTATATAAACCTGCAGCCATACCACTGTGGCGTCTGATCCTGTCAGATCTCAGAAGCTAAGCAGGGTCGGGCCTGGTTAGTAGTTGGATGGAAGACCACCTGGGAATACCAGGTGCTGTAGGCTTGGGAGAAGGATACAGCAGCCCACTCCCAAAAAACAATCAGCCCTTGAAAACTCTGTGAATATCAGAGAACCACTAACAATACTGTTTTGCCTGTTGTAAATAGGGTCGCTATGAGTTGGACACCAGCACCTAAAAACAACAAAATACTTTATATAAAGATGTTGAAAAAAATTATGACATACTGATACTATTTGAACATTGATGTCTAAACTTGAATCAAATTCAAATATCCCTCTAAAAGAGTTAAAGGAAATTAAATATATCAGTGGGAACAAGCATATTGTTTTGATGCTGCCTTAGATTTTTCCATTGTTGTTGTTAGGTGCCGTCGAGTTGGTATCTAACTCATAGTGACCCTCTGTACAACACGGGAAACACTATTGTCAGTGCTTCTCTGCTGTTCATAGGGTTTTCAATGGCAGATTGATTTTGGGGAGTGGGTTGCCAGGTCCTTCTCCCAAGCCTGCAGTTTCTGGTGCTCCCAGGCGGTCTCCCATCCAGTTACTAACCAGGCCTGATCCTGCTTAGCTTCTGAGATCTGACAGGATCGGATGCCACAGGGCTATGGCTGCAGGCCAGATTTTCCCATGGAAAACCCAAAAACATGACTATTTTTCAAGAGCATGTGCATTTCTCCCTTCCTTTGCCTTCTTTCTCCCAACCCAGTTCAAAATTTCATTGTCTTAATTACCTCAGCTAAGCACTGATCTGATTAAAGTCAACAGTGTCACTAGAGCCAAGTAGACCAGTGTGCATTTACACCACAAAGACTTTGTGAAGGGTCCTTTTTCTCTATTCAGATGGAAATGACAAAATTGCAAGAAGCTCCCTTAGTGCTGGCATCCCTGGGTTCTTGTGTGTGACAGCCTTAAAGTCTGAGTCTATAAACCCAGAAGCTTATGGACCTAAGCCCTGAGAACTAGAGGCTTATGGCTCCAGGCTTTAAAAGCTAGAGGCTTATAGTTCTAGGTGCTCAGGTCAGAGCAAACTCTAGGTTCTTAAGGCCAAAAGGCTATGGCTCTAGGCCCTGAGAATTAGTGGCTTATTCTTTCAAGCTTTCAAAGCCAGAGACTTATAAATCTAGGTACTTAAAAGTCAGGAGACTTTTTCTCTGGACTTTGAGTGCCAATAGTCTGGCACCCACCAGCTAGTGCCACAACTCCAGAGCTTTGTATGTCAAGACCTCTAGCTTTTAACACTTGGAGGCTCTTAGGAACGCTTCCAGCAACTGGGGCTTGTAACCCCACTTTCAGCTCTTCATAGACTTGCCTTGCACAATCTCAGTTGCCCATAGTTTCTGTTCCTGGTTACTCTCTGGAACTCTTCAGCAGCCTTCTTACTGCTTCTGGGTGTGTCAGGTGCTAAAAGGCCCAGGAAATCTTCTGTTTGTGCATTCGGCTCAGCTCACTCTACCTGTGATAAAGACCACAAGTAAGCAATAAAAGATCAACTAGAAGAAGTCTTTATTGGGGCCTAATATTGCAACACTAGGGGGTAGTACACAGGAAAGAAGTGTTCCAGACTGACCCAAAAAGAGTGACAAACAGCTTGCTGATACAGCTAGGAAACTGGCATGCATGCTTATGCACAGATTTTTATTTCACCCATTACAGCCCCACATGTGCACACCTTCTAGTTCCATCAATCATAAGCCTTAAATATGGACCAAGCAAAAGCCTTGCTTATGAACCAATCACAAGCTTCACATTGCTCCTGGAAAAGGTTTTTTGTTGAGTCACTAAGGAGGTACTCCCCTTTCTACCTTGAGTGAGAATAGCTAGAGGCTGAGTAGGGTCATTTGGAGTTCACTGAGGCTTATTTTGCCCTAAGTGGAGTCTGTAAGTCCTCTGAAGCAGTTCTGACTAGAGCAAGTCTTCCTGAAGTAGGAGTTATGGCCTCAGCAGGACAGCAGCAGTGGTTGTTGTGGTTCTTGCAGCTGGAGTATAGTTTCCTCAGAGTGATCATAGAGTGTTCAAAAAAGCCAGATTGCCTTCAGTGTACCATAAAAGGTGCTGTTTGGCTGACAACTCCCCACTGATGGCAGCCAAGCATAAGGAAACGGTCTGTCAGCTGCCATTCAAAGGGCCAAACAGCCTGCTCCTTACAGTTTTGCTCATTCACAGAATAAAGAAGTTGGAGGGTGCTTATAATACAGACCCAGGAAATTAAGATTCTTGACAGTGTTTAACATGCTTAATCCCTAGCAAATGACCTTAGGGAGAACTGGGTCTCTCTGATCTATTTTGTCTACGTTCCAAAGATGCACTTGCTAATTTAGTGGCTCTGATGGATGGAATATAGGTCATTGGCCTTCACAAAGCTCCTTCCCAGTGTGGACCACAGTGACCCTTTTAGGCACAAAGCTTCTAGAAACCATAACTCCTATTTAGTGTTCCAGTGTTTCAAGTTGATGCCAAGGACAGTCAGAGAAGAAAGCATGATAGTGCAACTTCTGGCATAGGGACAGGAATCGGAGGCCCAACTGATCCTATTACCTGGGAGACAGTGAGGAACTTACAGTCTGGCATGAGTGAGTGTCAAGCCTCTACATACAACCTGGGAAATTCAAATAATTCAGATGCCTGAGAGGCTCACAAACAAATTGCTGTTGTGTTATTAGGTGCTACTGAGTCAGATCTGACTAACAGAGACCCTATATACAACAGAAGGAAACACTACCCAATACTGTACCATACACACAATCCTTTTATGTTTGAGCCATTGTTGCAGTCACTATGTTTCTTCTCATTTTGAGTTGTGCCACATCAGCAAAAGGAAGTCGTAAGGGCTTTACTCCATTTCCATAATTAAGGTGGACTCTACTGTGAGGAGACAACTCTTTCCCAGTTGTTTCTTGAATGCCTTCCAGGGTGGGGGCTCATTTTCCAACACTATATTTGACAGTGCTTCTCTGCTATTCATAGGGTTTTCAATGGCTAATTGTGGGCTGTCAGGTCCTTCTCCTTAGTCTGTCTTAGTCTGAAAGCTCAGTTGAAACCTGTCCACCATGAGTGGCCTGCCAATATTTTAAATTTTCTATAAGTTCTTTGAAAGAAATAGGGCTGGCCCAAAAGGTAGATTTAGGATTGATCTGAAGACTTTGGACATTTAGTTGTGACATTTTTGGCCTTCATGATGTCTAAGAAGATCATTTTCTCTGGCAAAAAGGGTTTTTAACCTTTACCAAATGTTATTTTCAAGTGGTTGATCATACATTAGGTGGTCAATGATGGGAATTAATGATCTTTTATTCTGCTATGACAAAAAGAGAATATCATAATAAAATTGCAATTTTCAGTCATCATTTACCAAGAAGACATCTTTTTAGTAAAAAATTTAAGAAATGAACAATGTATCAGAGCTCTTCATTTTTCTTCTTCCTTACCGAATCTTCCAAATAAAAGAACTTTATCTTTGTTTTTGACTCCTTATAGTCCTGAAATTATCTGAATGTCTACTTAGTTAATACCCCTTTCTCACCCTGCTCCCACCTAGCCCAAGCACTGAGAAGTTCTGTTACCTATAATCTACTTAAAATGTTCATTTTTAGTCCCAAGTTCTGGAGGGCTATACAGATGATCCCAAATAAATGTATCTGATAAGAGATTAACAGTGGAGAAAGACCACTAACAAGGTACCCAGCAGATACAAAGCCACACAAATCTCTTCATTTTCTATTTTATTTAACAAGTAAGCATTATACACAGACAAAAGCTATTATTCTGTTAGATGCTGTAGGCAAATGACATATTCATGGAGGGATGCATTTGTATGATATATGGTTAGAGGTTAATCAATATTTCCCTTCTATTTCACATGTTTGCATGGGTTGTCTGATTGTTCTTTGGCATTTTATTAGTTAATGAAATTAAGTTATCCCACAAATATTTAGGAAATGCTTGAAACAGTGTCTATTACATTGTTGTTGTTGTTGTTGTTGTTGTTAGGTGCTGTCGAGTCAGTATCCGACTCATAGCGACCCTCATAGGGTTTTCAATGGCTGACTGTTTTGGGATTTCCTTAGGAGTGGATTGCCAGGTCCTTCTCCCATTTTTGCAGTGCTGGGAATTGAACTCGGGACCTCAGAGACTGCAGCGCAGCACTCTACCAACTGAGCTAAATCCCGGCCGCCTATTACATAGTAGATATTTATAATAATTACTGAACACTTCTCAAGGACTTGCTATATGCAGACTCAGCACTACATTTCCTAAGTAAAATGATCCTTGGATGGAGATGAGATTTTTTTTTTCATCTCATAGTCCTGACTCTATGAAATTATTTGCATACAAGGAGTTTCTGTCCTCTTTTGTCCTCTACCCCTCACCATTCTCACCACTGCTAATGAGACAAGGAATCTGAAAGCCTGAGCAATGTGCTTGTAAATTCGTCTTCAAAGTATATCCTTCCCTGGGCCTACTGCAGGAAAATATACAATATTTGAAACCTGAACCATTTGCTGCCATAGAAGAATACATGAGTCAAATGCAGCTGGCCCACAGCAAAGTCAGATACTCACTGGCTCCTCCTCTGTAGAAACTCCAAACACCATTGTCATGTTGGTTTGTTGAAAGAATAGTCATCAAAAGCTATTGCCCAAATAGCTGTTGTACCCATAAGGAGTTTCAAGATTAAAATGAGCCTAGTCCTCTGAGATCTCGTCTGGACGTTCCCTGATACCCTCTCACCTCTGTTCTTTGTGCCTCTCCCTACACTTTGAAAACTCTCAGTGAGACCACTTACCACATTCTATTAAAATTATTTGTTTGCGTGGTTATCTGACCTTCTTGAGAGCAGGCACTCTGGTGTCTTCACTTTGAATATTTAACAGCTCCTAATAATGGACTTGGGCTGGGATTTAGCTCAGTGGGTAGAGCGCTGCGCTGCAGTCTCTGATCTGAGGCCCGGAGTTCAATTCCCAGAACCGCAAAAATGGGAGAAGGGCCTGGCAATCCACTCCCAATGCAATCCCGAAACAGTCAGCTATTGAAAACCCTATGAGGGTCGCTATGAGTCGGATACCGACTCAACAGCACCTAACAACAACAACAACAATAATGGACTTACATATGGAAGGCAGAAAATAAATGATTTTAAGGTAGATCTTTTTTGTTGCTAATGAGTCAACAAACAAATACCACTTATCCAGAGCTAGCAAACTGTATGAGCCTTGGAAGTATCCATTCAACTCTGCTGTTGTTGTTAGGTGTCCAACTCATAGCGACCCCACGAACAATAGGCAAAATGTTACTGTCGTGCTTCTCTGGTATTCATAGGGTTTTCCATGGCTGATTGTGATTTGGGAGTGGGTTGCTGGACCTTCTCCCAAGTCTACATCACCTAGTGTTCCCAGGCAGTCTCCCTTCTAAGTACTAACCAGGTCCGACCCTGCTTAGCTTCCAAGGATGGGATGCCACAGTGGCAGGCAACTCTGTTGTAGGAGTGTGGAATAGTCCTTAAGGGTACTTGTCTGAGTTCATCATTGTATGTAAAACCATATTATTCCATTAAAATAAAACCACACAATTTTAAAACAGGTGTGACCTTGATGATCTGGTAGAAATCCCCTGACTTCACAGATGCAGAATCTGAAGTCCCAAGAACTTGAGGTCATAAAACTAATGAACAGCAGAGAAATAATGGGCTCCTAGTCTCCTTGCTTCTTACCTAGTACTTGGTAAGATTCAGCTTACAGAGACTCCATTTCTTGAGAGGCTCATGAAGGAACTTGGGCAAGACTCAGATTCCCAAAGAGGGGGACAACCTCCCTCCACTGCTTTCTTTCTTTTTCCTCCACAAAACATAAACACTGTCCAAAGAGCTGTCTTATTACAAGGAGTGAAAAAAAGGAGGGTGAGTGATGGAAATGCATGTAATACACAGCTAAATAGGTACAAGGAGGCCCTTAAGACAGCTTGTGATTTGTAACCTGAGGTTAGGATGGGCTGCCCATGGGTCAGATCTTCAGCAGTGACTGAGCTACAGAATAGAAACTTTAGACCTAGAGTGGTTTGAAAGTGTGTCCTCAGCGGACCTGGAAATTGAACAGTCCATGACTTTAGGAAAAAAAGGGAAGAAGACAACACTTCCTGAAGCTCTTACCAAGGAAGTACTCCATCTGTTAACTCACCAAATGTCTATCAAGCCTGTACTAAATGGCAGGCAAGGAATTAGGTTCTGAGACTACAAAGATGAATGAGACAGAATCTCCACTCTCAAAGTACTCAATATTTGTGATGTCCTCCATCAATAACTCTTTACAGGACCCAGCATACCACACCACAACACACAATTAGAAATATAAGCAGCTTTGTCACTAGAAATTTGGTGATCAGTGTTAACATAGTACTACCACAAACCCTAAATTTTCAGTCTTATGACAAATATCATTTAGGCATCTTTGTATCTCTGAGCTATGTCCCCCAAACCAAAGGCAACTGTCCAAATACTGTGAAGGCCTGTGGACTGTGCCAGTGCAAAGGCCAAGATGGACACAGCTTCGGAGCAGAGGACAAGATAAACAGCAAAAGATTTCAACAAGAAAAAGACAACTTAATTCCCATATCAAATGTCCCCCTCTCAGACAGAAAGGCTGTGACAGATTCTCACATAACTGAGAGTTACTGCTTCTCTTCAGGTGCCAATGTGTAATTTGGGAGGTGTTTGTAAATCGGCAATACATTCACAGCAGCTGCAGACAGATTGAAGGAAATTTCATAATGTTAAGCAATTCATATTACTCTTAAGTTTATCTTTATGTAGCTCAGACATAACATGTGGTAGGAATAATAAAAATTCTTTACAGCGGCAACCAAATGAACTTTCAGTGTGAGATATCATGAATAATTTTATATTTATATAAATAGTCAAAAATTTTAAATGAATTTTAATAATAGCCTTATTTGGATATTGTCATTTTCATAAATTACAACTTGTATTTTACCTCTTACTTTTAATAATTTATTGGCTATTTTAGGAGAAATGTAACCTTTAATACATATAGAATAAATAATTTAAACTTTTGAATTTTACATTTGCTCTATTTTTGACAAAAATAATCAAATTGTATAGTTTGCTTATAAATACATTTTATTCTTAATCTTTTAGTTCATCTCTATAAATAGCACTTAAATTGTGAAAAATGTAGATTAGAATTAATGGTTTTAATAAAATAAAGAGAAAAATGTATTTTATAGAATAAATACATAGTTAATGAACCATGCAAGTATTTTACTACTCATCCAAACATCACTGCTCCGTAAACAGAATATCAAGTTATGCACAATAATAATTAAATTCCATCCTGTTTAATATTTCACTAACTCTCTATAATATAAAAACTCTTCCTTCACATTATTTTTATTGTGTCACTATGAAGGTATAACTGTGACAATAGAAAGTGAGACCACATTTTTTTTCTCAGCTTGATTTAGAACCTTTGTGACTGTAGACATAGTTGTGGGTCCCCATGTGCCCTCTCATCCCATGTCCTCACTCTGAAATGTTAGGGATGTCCAGTGAATCATTCACCAAGTTAACATAAAATGATTGAATCCCCAAAATAAGCCAATGGAAAATAAGCCTCTTCCCTCTCCTTGAAGACAGGACTCTGTTTCTTGATCACACTCAGTCTCAGGTGGAGCCACACAGACATGTAGACTGTGGTGACCTGGAATGTTATGGTTCATGGAGTTGGTACCGAAGTAGGAATGGTTCAGTCTTGTCAAATGTTCCTGAAATGCATTTTGTGTTTGTGTTTAAGTACAAAGAAAGCAAAATATCAAAACGGCTTTTGAGGCTTGGAGGCATTACCAGACCCTTCTGTGTTCTGATTAGAATGGGAACTTGAATCTAATCAGCCCAGCAAATTCTCTGCCTGACTGTGACTAGATAGTCTCCAAAGATCAGGTTCATTGCAGTGTGTTCATAACTGTCAAAGTAAGGCCATGGCAAAATATGGTTATTCTGTTTTCACTTCAGAGCCCATTGAAATGCATTAATCTTTCATTTATATATTAACATCTTGTTTTTATTTGCCTTTTATGAACCTTTCTGTATTTGGTTTTACTTCTCTATTAATGTCTCAAAACAACTTTACTTTTGGATTTTACCTTAGTCCTTATAAATGTGTATTGTTAAAGTGTGATAAATTTCCTCTTAATAATTTTTATAATTTATGTTGAAGTTGGTTATAATTTCCCTCAATCAAGGTAGCCTGAGTCTGTCTTCACATCTTATCATCTTTCACTTTATAGAACCAGGTCTTATTCCACATCTTTTAACTCAGCATCTTGAGGAGTGAGCCCCCAGAACCTGCATTTTCTCATGTTCCCCAGGTGACTCTTGTGCACTTAAAGGTTAAAGAACCAATGTTCAGTGGTTCTGGGCATTAGAATCACCTGGGGAGAGTTTATAACACAATATCTGGCTCACTGCAGACTAAAAAACTAGAAACTCTGGGAATGGGACTGGCTATCATGTACCTACAAAGCTCCTGAGATAATTCTGATGTGCATCAGGGTTGAGAACCACTGCTTCAGACACTTCTTTCTCCAGCTTTAGCCCACTTGCAATCTGCAGTATCAGCTACATTCAGCAAACAGTGGAAAATGGGGAAGAAGAGGATAAAGGAAAACAAAAAAACCTACAAATGTCAGAGTCTGTGGGAAAGCAAAACTCTGGGCAACTTGCCTCGCAGCACAGGCTTTCAAAAGCAGTTAGTCTTAAAGTCAAAGTAACTGGCTCTCTCCAGGCCAATAAGAGAATACCATTTGATGGAGGTGCCATGAAGAGGAGCGTTGCTACCTTATATGTGTTACCTATTAATAATTTAAGTGAATCCATGTCACTATTCCATGAACTGACCCATACTACATCTCACTGGAATTAAAAGAGTAGTCTCTGGTTTTAATTAAAGAACAAAACATTTGACTGTTCCTTGGCAGAAACAATATTTACTTTTCATAAGTTATTTATATAAAAATACCCATCATCTGTCATAAGCCTCCTGATAAGTGTAAGCAGGAAAAGTACTATGGTCCTCATGCTAGAGATGGTAAGCTTGGATGGAAAGGTTAAGTAGCCTATCCAGAACCACATACTAAGAGCCAAAACTTCACCCAGGTCTTCTGACCCCAATTCAACTTTTTCCCACTGAATTCAAGTTCGTCAATACTATCCTTCCAAAAAAAAAAAAAAATCAGATTATATGGGAAAACCTTACTTGCCTTCATCTCTTATGATAATTACTACCTTCAGCTTTATATTTCATAATCATTTCGAGTTGAATCTCTCTTACTGTTCTACTTGAAGAGGGATGGTTTCTGATGGATTCACCCTTATGTTCCACACATCCCTGAACAATGCACATCCCTGCACAATGGTAGATAGTCAATAAATGTTTCCTGATAAGTAAACAAAAAAATTAAAACATACATACTTGAATTTTCAAATTGTGAAAAGTTCAACCCTAGAGCAAACATAATAACATAACTTGCTAATCACAAAACAACATACTCTTATCTTGAAAACATACCTCTGTGTTCCTTTTCTTTTCTTTTTTTTTCCTTGCTCCCAGTACCTGAACCCAGGACCTTGCACATGCTACATAAACACTCTACCACTGAGCTGCACCCCCACCCCTTTTTTACTTTATTTGTTTATCTACATTTTGAGACAAGATCTTGCTAAGTTGTGCAGGCTACCTCTGGCCTCAAACTCATAGCCCTCCTGCCTTAGCCTCCTGAGTCACTGGGATCACAGGTATCTGCCATGGCCCCCAGCTTCTGTGACCTTTTATAATAGCATTAACCATTACTATTTAGCTTGTCAGCCCAAATTTTAAATATAGGTGAGAATTATACACCAGGAATCAGTAATGTGTTAAGAAATTAGTGTTTTAATTCCAAATCAAAATATTTTTCTTTTAAAGTAGGAGAGCAGATAGACCACACATTCTTTTTTTTTTTTTTTTTTTTTGGAAATTTTTAATGTACACCTTAATGTGACTCATTCTGACATGCTTTTCATTGTGACATTTCCATATATGCATTTTGATGTACATTATTCTTATAGGTTCCTCCTTACCCTCTTGTATGTTTCCCCATCTAAGACTTCTCTATCTTTTACTTGGTAATATTTTTCTATATGTCCTTGGGTTCCAGTTCTGTTTAAGATAGAAACTTTTCCTGTAGTGATCTTTGTTTTTATCTTGTTAGAACCATTGCATGCATTTTCTAGACCATTTATATTGACACCATTCTTAGCTTTTTTTTTTTCCCTTTTATTTTGATCCGACCTTTGAATAGGATTTTTCCTTCTTATAATTTTGATTCAGCTCCCACATATGAGTGAGAACATGTGATGTTTCTGTTTCTGAGCTTGTGTTCATTCACTTAAAATAATTTTCTCTAATTCCATCCATTTTGCTGCAAATGACCTTATTTCATTTTTCTTGATTGCTGAGTAGTATGCCATTGGACCACACATTCTTTAGAAAGAAAAATCTTTGCAAACTTCTTTAATTGAAAAAAAAAAAAAAGAACAGTTAGTGTGGTTGTTTGTTGTTAGGTGCTGTCGAGTCAGTATCTGACTCATAGCGACCCCTCATAGGGTTTTCAATGGCTGAGTGCTTTGGGATTGCCTTGGGAGTGGATTGCCAGGCCCTTCTCCCATTTTTGCAGTGCTGGGAATTGAACTCGGGACCTCAGAGACTGCAGCGCAGCGCTCTACCCACTGAGCTAAATCCCAGCCCACAGTTAGTGTACACCTACCAAGATGGTTAAAATGAAGAATAGCCAGGTGTTAGTAAGGCTATGGAGAAAAGGGGAACTCTTAAGCAATGCTGACAGAAGTAGAAATTGATCCAACCACTTTGGAAAAGAATCTACCATAGTTGGTCCTGCAAAACTATGCGCATATATTCACCAAAAGACAAGTACAAAAATAATCTTGGCAGTAAAAGTTGTAAGAGCCAAAGACTAGAAATAATCCAAATGTTCATCAACAGTAGACTGGATGAATTGTAGTACACCCATGGGAAGAAATCCTAACCAACAATGAGAATTTGCTGCAAGACACAACAAACATGGATAAGTTTTACAAACAAAATTTTAAGTGAAAGAAATCGAAATGAAAAAACAGCATACCATATTAATATACATATATAAAATTCAAAACCAGGAAAAACTAATCTATATTGTTAGAAATCATGATTTTTTTTTTTCCTTAAGGAGGAAGATGAATAAGGGCTAGACGGCAGGGGTCAGTAATGATCAGTTTCTGGATTAGAGTGCGGGATACAGAGTGTGCTTGCTTTGTGAAAATTCATCAAGCATTTTATTTATGTTGAATTCAAAAGTTTACCTTAAGAAAAAGAGTGAAACTCTTGGCACCATTTAAATTCCTAATGCACTAATTTAAGCAAGCTTCTATTGAGTGGGAGCAGGGGTATTATTTTTCCATAAATGAGCGATTTTTACAGCAGTGTTTCACCTCTGTTCAGAATTCAGGTGCATGCAGAGTGTTTCATTAATTTGGTATTTTTATAAATTCACATCTCACATCCATCTGGAATTACTTTAAAAAATGTTAAGAACTGTTTGACCCTATGACTACAATGCATTAAACATCAGTATTAGTAAATACAAGACTTTCTAAAAGCAAAGAGGTCTAATCTTTTAGAAAAAGAAATTTGCCAAGCAATAAGTAAAAAAATATATAATAAGTAAGCAATAAAGATATACAAAATCTAACATAATAACTTTAAAAAGTAGTTTTCACATTTAGTTTCCACATATAAGTGAAAATATACAATATTTCTTTTTTTCAGCCTGAGTTGTTTCACTTAATATAATTACCTACAAGTCCAACCATTTAGCTGCTAAGGCCATAATTTCATTCTTGTTTAAGGCCATGCAGTATTGTATACTATACAATTATATATTATATGTTGTTGTTGTTAGGTGCTGTCAAGTCACATGCAGCTCATAGCAACCCTGTGTACAACAGAACAAAACACTACTGACACTGAACCATGCACAGCACTATCGTCAGTGCTTCTCTGCTATGCATAAGGTTTTCAATGGCTGATTGTTTTGGGAGTGGGCCACCAGGTCCTTCTCTCTAGCCTGCAGCACCTGGTATTCCCGGGGAGTCTCCCATCCCAGGACTAACTAGATGGACCCTGCTTAGCTTCCAAGATCAGGTAAGATCAGATGCCAGGGTACTATGGCTGCAGACATATTATATGATATATGTGATATATATATTAAATATTACAATGTACATAATAAAATATATAATGTATAATGTGTTATATATTATATATATTGCATCCTCCTAATCTCTTCTTCTGTTAAAGGAGACCTAGGCTGATTCCATAACTTTGCGATTATGAACAGTGCTGCAACAAACATGGACGTGCAAGTGTCTCTATGTTACAGAAACTTAACTTCCTTAAGGTATATACCTAAAAATGGAATTGCAGCATCAAATGGTAATTTAAGTTTTAATTTTCCAAATAACCTCCACAATGCTTTCCACAGTGATTTATGATCACACCAGCAGAGTAAAAGAGTACCTTTTCCCCACATCCTCGTAAGCGCTTTTGTTTGCTTTGTTGATGTTAACTATTCTAACAGAAGATGAAATCTTAATTTTGATTTGAATTTCTCTAATAGCTAAGGAAATTGAGCATTTTTTCATGTTTGTTGGGCATTTGTATATCTTCTTTTGAAAATTGCCTGTCCAACTCCCTTTCCCGTTTATTAATTGTATTGTTCATTTTTTAGTTTTTTTTTATTTTTTGTATATCCTCAATATTAAATCTCTGTTGGATGTATAGATTGCAATGATTTTCTCCCATTCTGTAGGTTCAATCTTAACTCTATTAGCTGTACCCTTTGTAGTACAGAAGATTTTCAATTTTATATAATCCCATTGATAAATTCTTGGTACTATTTCCTGGGCTATTGGAGTTATGTTACAAAAGGACAGGCCTGCACCCATATATTGAAGCATACCACCTACCTTCTCTTCCAGTAGTTTCAGAGTGACCAATTTTAGATTGAGATCTCTAATCCATTTTGAATTGATTTTAGTACAGGGTGAAAAGTATGGATCGATTTTCATTCTTCTACATGTGAACATCCAGTTTACCCAACACCATTTATTAAACAGACTATCTTTTCTCCACTTTATGTCCTTGGCACCTTTATCAAAGATTAATTGTTTGTAAGTGCATGAGCTAATATGTGAATCTTCTATTCTATTCCATTGATCTTTGTGTTTATTTTGTACCAGTACCAAGCCATTTTTATTATTGTGGGCCCTGCAGTATAAATTAAAATCAGGTATTATGATGCCTCTTGTACTGGTTTTATTGGTTAGAAGTGTTTTAGCTATTCAAGGTCTTTTACATTTCCAAATAAATTTTTGGATAGTTTTACCAATTTTGCAAAATACTTAGTTAGGATTTTAATGGGATTTGCACTGAATATGTACAGTGATTTTTGAAGAATAACATTTTTAAAATGTTGATTCTCCTAACCCATGAGCATGGGAGATTCTGTCATCTTATAGTAATTTTAATTTCCTTCTTTAGTGTTTTAAAATTATGATTAAAATTGTATTTGGGATCTTTAGTTAGATCAATTCCTACATATTTCATTTTTAGGGACTTTTACAAAGGAGACTATTGATCTAATTTCTTGTTCTTGTTGTTCTTTATTGGTATATAAGAATGCAACTGATTTTTAAATATTAATTTTATATCCAGTCACATTACTAAAAGAATTTATTAGCTCTAAAAGTTTTCTAATAGAGACTTTAATATCTTTTAAGTATAGCATCATGTCATTTGCAAATAAAGCTAATTTAACTTCTTCCTTCTCGAATTATATCCTTTTTATTTCCTTCTGGTGCTTTATTGCTCTAGCTAGAACTTTGATCACTACATTAAATAAGAGTTGTTAGAGTGGACATCCTCACCTCATTTATTTGGGTTTTTATGTATTATAAGGAGTCTCTTGATGCTATCCATACCTAGGCATCTCGTTACTCACACTCACCCGCCCACCCACCAGACCTCAGAAAATGGAACTTATCTCTTTGATTTTGTGTTCTCTTCACCTACCTCAGGGTGAGCCTAGAGTAAGTACTTAATCCTTGGCAGTTGAAGATCACCTGATCTGTGCCCTGGAATATTCGGATCTGATCTCAGGACTGGCATGACCTGTGTCCTAGGACATTGCATGACTGTTCTTAGAGCTGTTGGCAAACCACATCAAGTGGAGCTGAAGGCAGCTCCCAGGATGGCATGTACACAGTCTTAGGCATAGAGTGTTTGTTCCCTTGAGACATTCTGTGCGTTCCTGGTGCAGATAGGGAAGTAATGTTTTAGGTATAGATAAGGAATTTAATTTGTATCAGAAAAAGACATATGTGAAACTTTTCATTTGTAACACTTGTACATGCTTTATGTGCTCAAGATGTACTAAGCTACTGATTACATTAAGCTTGCAATCATATATAAGCAAGATGTTGCATTTAATAAAGATCCTTAGTTCCTTGAGACTTTGGATCCTCCGCGTGCTTCTTTGCATTGCTTCCAGTCATCTGGTCCCAGTCTTCGAAGACCACCGTATTTAATAAATATGTTAAGACTCTAAGATTAAGGGCATGAACACTCTCTCTATCTGTAGAGAGATATGGTCCTCTGTTCCTAGTCAGCACATGTTAAAGAGGCACCTCAACAACACTAGTGATCTTTACTCTAAAATCTCTTTTAGCCTCTATTACCACTACCCTCTAGATCCATCACTGCCCACAATTCATACATATTTCTTTCAGCGTTTGCCAAACTGCAAAATATTTTCAGAATGGACAAATAAAAGCACTCTTCCAGAATGTAGAAAGAATATTCCTAATTCAGGGAGTCTTGAAGCCACTTTCTATCCATTCCACTCCTAACCTGGCTGTCACATATAAATTTCACCTTCTGACATTCCAAGTCATCATTTTAGTCAATGACTTTCCCCCTAAAATATAATTTTAGGAAATGTTTCTGTCATTGTCTCTTTTAGACCATTTTTATATATGAAGGTGGCGGAAACAACTTCCTCAAGTCTGAAACTCCTAGAAACTATTCAGCAACAATACACACTCCTTTTAAAATACACACCTCTAGCCGAAGAAAGCCAAACTCCTTGGCTCCATCTGGTGGTTCCCTGGACTCAGTAAACGCAAATGTAGCATTTAAGTCCCTGTTGGGAACTGTACTTTTTCCTTATGCAACTATGGGGTTGTAGACATTGAATCTCTTTAGATAAGGATAACAATACCTGCATGAGGCCAATGAAACATCTAACTTTAACAGTGTCTTTAATTTCAGCTAGTGCTATTATTCCAAGTAGATTATGAAGTCAAATACATAGAAAGGATATTCTCAATTTATAATAGAATTTTCATGAACATAGAAGTAAATGCTTATTCTCTAAGTTAAGACTGGGAGGGGGGAAGTTTGTAGATTTCAGATATATATATCTTCCCCTTTGATATCAATGTTTTCCCGGTACATCCAGTTCAATATATTGAACCTAACAAATGTCTCTACCTCACTCTCTTTCTCAAACTCAGTCAAATAACAGTAAAGATACACGAAAGGATAGGACATGAGTACGATGATCAAGGACATTTTCTTGAAGATATATGGTATATGAAATTACATTGACAGGGGAAAGAAAAAGAACTACTCAGAACAAGAGAAGCTGCAATTAATGTGGGAGCTGTCACTCTTTAAAGAGGCCCTTGGAACTGGGATCTTGGAAGAGAATAGACACTAATGTAGCTGAAAAAAGAATTAATGGTTTTTGGATGGTGCATAATGAAGAAGTCTCATGTTTCTGATGTCAATGAGAAAAAGAAAACTAGAAATTCCAGGAAAAATAAAATGCTGTACAAAAATTCATGATAAATATATGAAGCATTGCACAATGTTTAAGTCAGAATAAACCCATATATCTCCTCAAACAATTATCATTACTTTTAGTGAAAACATCCATAACTTTTTATTCTAATCTTTTGAAATAAAGAGCATATCATCATTATTCATTGTCACTCAACTATACAAAACCACATCTGAACTTCTTACTCTTATTTAACTATACATTAATACCTATTCACCAATCTTTCCCCATCCTACTCTTTCCCCTGCTCTCCCAAGCCTCTGGTAACCATCATTCTAGTCTCAACTTCTGTAAGATCAACTTCTTATATTCCATATGAATGAGTACATGCTGTGCTTAATTTTCTGAGCCTGGCTTGTTTCCCTTTATATAATGAGCTCCAATTTCATCCATGATGTTGCAAATGACAGTATTTCATTATGCTTATGGTTGAACACTATTCTATTCCATATATATATGATATGGAGTCTAAGAAAAAAGAATCTTGACTTGAACCTTGAAATACTCTACTTCAAGTAGACTTGCTTTAAGATCATAGATTACATCTCTATGGCCATACTCTGGTTCTACAGTAAATAATATTAAGCAATATCATGATATCATAAATGATGCCTATTTCTTTTGGCTTATCAGAATCAACATATAGACAGAGAAGAGAAGATTTAATTAAAGCCTCCATTCAGAATGTAAATGTGTTAAGCCTTGGCAATATAAAAATAGTGGTAGAACTGATAAACAGTACATGTTAAATATGGGGAGGAGAGGTGCAAGAGATTATAGGCATGCTCAATTCCTCATCTTACATGGTGGGTAGTTACATGATATGTCTGAAGCTGGTGGAACAATAAATAAAAATCAAATGGATTTTTTAAAGTATAATAAATAAAAGAAGGGGAAATTTGGAGTAGATACAGGAATAAATGAAGAAGGTGGTGGGTGTAAGCTGAAATAGCATCTTTTACAGCTAGCTTGAGCATGAGTTTACTGTGAAAGAGCTTTCTGTAAAATTTTATTTTCATGCACATTTTTTCTAAACTTCTCATTAGCATGCTGACATTATAACATCCCAAGGTTTCTATCTTTCCAATTTTCTAATCCTCAATCACTGAGGCAAATACTTTATCTAATCATGAGCACTTGATAGCAGATTAAATTTCCATGGTCTTCAACTCTAAGATGTCCTTACTAGAGCTAAGTCTAACATTTGATGCCTTCTGGACTATAGAAGCAGACATCTGAACTACTCTATATTCAACTCCATGCTAGTTTGTCCTACCAGAATCCCCATTTATCTCTGGGTGTTTTCTTCTATTACAACCAAGCATCATAGATCACTAGATGGTCTCTCTAATAAAGTGTGCTGGGAAAGTCCAGGAATTCTTCATTTTTGTACTACTAGAGGAAGAAAGAGAGAGAGAGAGAGAGAGAGAGAGAGAAAGCAAGCAAGCAAGCAAGCAAACAGACAGGCAAGCAACTGCCAGAATGGAATCTGGATGATGAGACTTTCTAACTTTCAACTCTATCTGAGAGTATTGACTATATTTCTGAAGTCTCACAATCTAAGAATCTTCTGGATCCTGATGACAAGGATGGAAACAGGTTATTAAATCTTAGCAATAGTCTCTCTTCCTACTTTAAATGCCAAATATAAATGCCAAAGAGCTACGAAATAAAATAAAATTCTGTGTAATCTGCTTCAGGAAATGAGAAGTTGCCACTTTTGCCTGTATTTTCTTTGTCCAGCTTCTAAGCATAACCTAGCTTCACTTGGCCTTACTTGGTTTTACACAGGATCCCAGGATCACTTCACTTCACTTGATTTAATGTATTTTAGCATCACTTCACCTTGCTTGGTTTAACACACGATATAATACACAGAGAAGAATGAAACAGAAGCTGTAAGTGAAATAATCAAAAACTACTTAACAGAAAAGATATTGTTCTTTGTCATGATAAAAATAATCAGATTTTGAAGTAATACAATGCTGTTGTATCGTTGGTAAGGACAGAGAGTTTGCAAAAGTTGGGGTTCACCACAAAACTGTTTTCTTAACTAAATAATGATTATGCTTGAGGGAGATGATAATCTTTAAGTCTATAAATCTAGTGTAAACTGAAAATTGATGATAGTACAATTCTTTTCTGCTTTTTGGAAAATTTATACTGAGGTTTATTCTAAGTCTGAGGGAGTACTTAAGTTCAAGGAAATAAGAATTGTGCATTTTTCTCCCTCCACATAAATCACAAAGAGGTTGGGATAAAAATCATTCAGCATGATTATAAGAATCACTGAAAATATTAAATTCAAGAATGTTTTATTTCTGAAGAATCAAGATTATTTTAAGGCTAACCTATTTTGACTCTGACATTGTAGAATTAGCATAAAATATCTTTATTTCCCCAAAATACACCAATCTTTCCCCCAATTGTCCTCTTCTTGATATGGCTAAGTATGAAATATAAACTGGACTAATTATAATGGGCTGCAGTCAAAAACAAAAATGTAAAGCACTCCTCTAAATCTATAGTAGCCACTTCCATAATATGTTATCATCAGTGCCGTTGTGTTAGGTCAGACTCATAACAACCCTATGTACAACAGAACAAAACACTCCCCAACTCTATGCCAGGCCCATGAGCTTTTTATGTTTAAGCCCATTCTTGCAGTCACTGTGTCAATCCATCTAGTTGAGGGTCTTTTTTTTGTTGACCTGACACTCTCTCAAACATGGTGTCCTTCTCCAGGGATTGATCCCTCCTGACAGTATGTCCAAAATATGTAAGATGCAGTCTTACCATCCCTGCTCCCAAGGAACACTCTGGTTGTACTTCTAGGATGGATCTGTTGATTCTTTTGAAAGTTCACGGTGTACTGGCGAGGTTGCGGGGAAAAGGGAACACTTTTACATTGTTGGTGGAGCTGTAAATTGGTGCAACCACTATGGAAATCAATATGGAGGTACCTCAAAAAACTAAAAATAGATCTACCATATGACCCAGCTATAACACTATTGGGAATTTACCCAAAGGGAGATGGGTCATCATACCACAGAGACACCTGCATCTCCA